>CAJNOI010000476.1:0-47390 GCA_905250115.1 Adineta steineri
TTTTTTTTTGTTAACATTGTGATATGAGTTTTTACTTATATACGTATGTTAATTCTTTCTTCATATCTACAGACATATGTCGTCACTTTTAACACGTAAAGTATGTTCGACCACTAGTAGCTGTAAACAAACGGCTGCTACTAATTGTGAAGGTTGCTCGCAAGCATTTTGTACTAAACATTTTATTGATCATCGTCGTTTACTTGGCGAAGAAATGGATTTGATCATTAATGAACAAAATAATTTTCGACAAATATTTGATCAACAGCAAACAGACTTTGAATTGCATCCTTTCGTTAAAATAATTGATGAATGGGAAAAAGAATCAACTATGAAGATTCAACAAAAAGCAAAAGATCTACGATCAGAGTTACTAAAATTAGTAACAACACGTAAGGATGAATTTTTGAAGAAACTCCAACAATTATCTGGAGAACTGCGTGAAAGTCGAGAGAATGACAATTTTATCGAGATGGATCTTCAACAATGGAAAAATAATTTAGAAGATTTAAAAGCAAAACTTGATTCAACATCAATATTTTCCCTTGAACAACATGAAGATTCTCCAATAGTACCAAATATTTCTGTTATTTTAACGATGGAAGACGAATCATTCGAGCACGCATTTGATGACATTGTGCAAATTACACAAAATGGAAAAGCAGCCATTCATGACAAATCCTGTACTTACACAGAAATTCGTGGAAAAAATGAATATATATCCGGTCGTCATAAAATTCGTCTACGTGTTGAACAATCTGCTGATAGTTGGATGTTTTTTGGAATCAATACTAAAACGACACCTCTACAAAGACAATCATGTAATTCGAAATCAGTTTATGGATGGACTAATAATAATTATTTTTGGTTAAATGGTGAATGTCAGCCGAACAGATCTGTTGCTCGTATTGAAATGAAAACCAATGATGCAATTAGTTTAATCTTCGATTGTGATCAACGCAAAATCTCGATGATTAATGAACGAACAAATGCAAAACATGATTTAGTAGTTAATATCGATCATTGTCCATTTCCTTGGCAATTACATGTTAATTTGTATGAGGCAGACAGTCATGTGCGGATTTTACCCCCTTAGTTCGTATTTATTTTTATCTGTCTTATTTACGTATAAGCAAATTAGTCTTGACTACAATAAATTATTATCTATGATCTACATTTTGAGTAGAATAAATTTTAAAATACACAATTAAAAAATTTAAGACACATCGGTGTACAATTTCACATCTTCTTTTTTTATGTGCAAATATTTTTCTGCCAAGAATTTTTTATGACAAGGTTTTATTCTTGTATGTATACGATTTCGAATGTTCTTCCATAACAGGTTTTTAATTAATGAATACAGTAGATCATTTTTAATGATTTTCATAGCATCCCGTAATCATACTAGTTTTTATATGTACAAACAGTAATGATTGAAAATAACTAATTTCTATTAACTGCGAAAGTTTTTCAATGATCGTCACCGTTTAGTTGGTAAAGAAATAAATGTTATCACTCCGGAACATCATGAATTTCAACATATATTCAATCAGTAAAAATTTAACCATTGTAGTTTGATCGTAAGTGATAAACAATTAATACTTTAAATTGTATGTGATTTGAAGTCGTACATTCATCGATTATTTTCAATAATCTTTTGTATAAGTCAACATCCACGACAGGCTCCATTTTTAAAGGTCTTAATGTTTGAAGAGTTAAATTCTTCCAATAACTATTAATCATTTTAGCCTTGATATGAAAAAGTAATCCCTACTTGATGTATATATATATATATATATATTCTATTCTGTGAAAGAAATAATGTCAACATCTGCTATTTTCATCCTATCGAGACGAGACATCGGAAAAGTAATTCGATCATAAAAATGATAAATTCATTTATATAGAAATAGAATAGCAACACAAGTATCAATATCAATATTTATAAGAGATCTTCTAACTTACATGAAATCTAAAGCCGTACATGGTCGGTCATAAAATACTTGTATATACATTTCTTTTAGTGTTTCTTACAAATCAAAATCAACATCTTTATATAAATGGTTTCTTGATTACCACTGTACTACTTTATAATACTTTATTGTGTCTATTCTCTCAACGTTAGACTATTCTTGAAAGAAACAAGGCATACTTCTAATTGAAAAATTGTGTGTTAAGATTTAACATATGTTCCGATCAGAGACATTGACAGATTCAGCTGTTTTAAGTCAACTTTGGGAGGACATGTTTTTTTCTAAATCATGTATGCTTATTAAAAAAAGATACAAAAAATAAATAATCTGAATAAGCGACATCTACTGGAAATTTTTTAACTGAAATATGAACAAAAAAAATGTATTGATTTTTTTTGCTTTAATATTCTCTTACAAATAATCTATATTTTATCATTAAAATATTCAAAAAGTCTTATAAAATTATTCTTATTGGTTAAGAATAAAATGTACGGACGGTAACGAACGATAAACCTGTATCGTATAAACTGTTGAGTCATGTTTTTTTTTGTTAGTTTTTCTCCGTAACTGCCTACTCTTTGTCGTTTACAATCAATTGCTTGATTGTATTTAACAATAAATGTAGTATAACGATTTTAACTTTCTTTTTTTTTTTGGTTATTCTAGATGCCTTGGCACAAACGCCATGACTTTGCAATGGAAACGACATCGTAGCACTGAAAGCTTAGACGACGAAATTAGTGTTGAACTAGCGGTTCGTATTTTTCTCTATTATTATAATGTCCTTGAATTATTTTTTCGTGAGAATAAAGAAAGTTTATTGAATATATTACTTTCGTATATATATACAATAGAACGAAGAAAAATGATGACAACAGCCGTAGGTCTATCTCTCTTAATATTAGAGGATATAGATCGGGGTTATTATTTTGTTTTCTTCTGTCGCTACGAGTATTGATAGACATATGTAGATCGTTAGATAGAAAAAAGAAAAGACAACCATTCGCGACGGTTATAAAAGCATTTGATATTGATTCAGTTGTGTTATAACTAACATTTAAAATAATGAGAGCTGTCGATGAGGTGAAGAAAAAAAAAGATCATTTGATACATTCTTATCTATTTAATTAATCTTTCGTTTTTTTCAAATAGGTTCTTCGACAACATTGGAAACAAATTCTACAAATATTTCAAAAAGCATTAGTTGATCAAGATGATATTAGTTGTGTTTTATCCCATTTTCAACATGCAGTCACATTACTTACCGATGAAGTGGCTAGTCAAGATGAACCCGGACCTATACTTTTATATTTTGTAAATGAAGCTATTCTTGATACATTCTTTGTCTGGTCATTAAGTTGTCCTGAATATGCATCTGAACTTAAATATCATCAATTACGTTGCTTTGAATTTCTTCTTAGTCGAACACAACAAGAACTTCTTTTTCATAAACAAATCGTAAAATAAATTACTTTTTCTTTCTATTTTTATTATTAATATGATTTATTCTAGTTTAAACCATTGCTCAATCTTCTTCGATCATGTGAATCTTCATCATCATTAGAATTAATTGAAAAACATATGATTGTTGTGCTCAATCAAGTAAGAGTTCTTTTTTATCATTATTATTTATATTAAATTATTAATTGAATATATATAGGTATGTGTCAGTATAACAAAAACTCCAGATCTATTAGAATTCTGTTTCGATATCAGTGCTGAACATGGTCCATCTCGATTTATTATCTTTTCTCTATTAATCCCATTCGTTCATCGTGATGGACTTGCGGGTAAGAAAAACAAAAATCCTTAATTTTATCATTTTAAAAATCCTAGTAATCATATATATATATCTGAGATTTTAATTTATAAAGAAAACAAAACACATACATATATTTAGATATACCATCAGCACAGGGTATCACAACAGGTGGGCAGTTTCTATATGAAAATATAAAAAATTTGTTTTTATTTTACTGGGAATGATTACAGCATGTTTACTTTATTTTGAGCGATGTTTTGTGATTGAATTTTTTGTGTTTGCAGCATTATTTTCGTTTCGTTTCTTGATTTATATATTTATATTTTTTTTGTCATTTAGGTCAACAAGCTCGTGATGCTTTATTACTTATTATGCAATTATCAAATCGAAATTCACATATAGCACGACATATTGTTGAAAGTACAAATTTTTGTCCAGTAAATAAAGACAAAAATATCCTTCGTAAAGATTAAATAAAAATTTATATTTAGATTCTAGCAACTGGTTTAAGTGCACTCTATTCTGATTTACCCCATCGTTTAGTAACAAATAATGATGAATGGTTTATATTAACGAAAAAAGAATGGTCAGAATGTCCAGCATTAGTACAATTTATGAATTCGCTTCAATTCTCAAATGATGTTATCCAGGTAAATTTAATTAAATAAATACGTAAATCTAAATATACTTTTAGATTGCTCATCCAACTATTGGTCATCATTTAATACAATATATTTATCATGGATTTCTTGTCCCTGTTCTTGGTCCAAGTATTCATCAAGTATGTTAGATAAAAAGAAACGATTTTTTGACAGCATGTCAATCGCTTAAAATGATTCCGCAATAAGGAACTTAACACATAAAAACAAAGTGTGGCGTGTGTATGTGAGCAAAATTTCTTCTTTCATAGGATCTTCATGAAATACCATTGAAATTTTCTGATTTACAACATTTTTCGGTAAACAATAAGAGATATTTTAAATACAATGAACGAATATTTATCCTATAATTTTTATTATTTATTTTGCTGCTTCACGTTCTATTTTATTTTTTTTTGCACATAATGCTATTGCATGAACTTTTTTTTTCCATTTTCTAGAATAAGCATGATTAGTTAATTTTATTATATTTATTGCATGATAGAAAAAAATGTATATATATATATTTGTGTATATTTTGTGTTTTTTTATAGAATACTATGGATGAAGTTATTGCAGCAACCGCTTATTTGGATTTATTTTTACGTACAATACATGAGCCAGCTTTATTAAAAGTATTCTTGAAATTTATACTTTGTGCAAGAATTGATGAAATGAGTTTATTGGATACATTAATACAGCGAATTAATTTTAATACCAAAGTAAAATTTTTCTTTTTTCTTGTATTTGATAGAAAAAATTCTTTTTTTTTAGCTTGGATTAGTTTCATTAGGTTTATTTTATACACTAATTAATCTCAATTGCGAAGATATTATGTATCGTCTCATATTTATGTATGGAAAAAACTTTTTTCTTTTATTATTGAAATCTTATTATATTTTTATTTTAGGTATCTCATTCCATGTCGACATGTTATGTGTAGTCAACGACGACATATAACCGATGTGGAAATTTATGGAAAAAATGCGGAAAGATTTCTTTCATTAAGACCAACTCTTTCAAAAGATAGGTAATGGAAAAATAATGATTTTGTTCTTTTTTCAATTGGTCAGATTTATATCTATAAAACTTTGTGTGTATCGTAAGCTTCAATTAAAAGGAAAAACAACATGAAAATACTTTATATATAGACTTATTGTGTTTAAGGGTAATTAACAAATAATTAAAATACTAATGAAAGAATTCAGATTTGACGATTCATTTTTCTGTACTTTAATTTAAATGATGCGCAATGGAAGTTTCATAATTATTTTTCTCTCTTAAACTTTATGGTATGTTTATTACGATACTTTAAATATATTATTGCTAAAAATGAATTTTGAAGTATAAATACTTTTAAGTGCGTTTGTTTTCACATATACATGGACTTGATAAATTGCTGCGACATATCCTGGGATATGCGTATGTCAATAACACGGAAAAGAAATCGTCTAGAGACTAATTCAAAAAAAAATGATCACATGAATAATTGTTTTAACTATAAAAAGTTATCAACACTGATGATTCACTTATATAATAGGTCGCTGTAGATATAATACTTAATTTCATCCAAGTGAATTAGTAGTTTATAGTATGTACGATTCGCATCTACCAGATAACAAAAACTTGATTTGTGCTATTTTCTGTTATATAATTTCGATAGTATACATATCTCAATTATTCAGAAGTGTTATGTTTATTAAAAAAGATAATTCTATCATGTTTTAATTCCATAGAGATCTTACTGACAACTCTTACAAATGAAATTTACTGTTGTCATGTCAAATATGAAAATTACTTTTTAATTATTAAAAAAAAAGAATATAGAACTAATCTTACTGTTTTTTTCTTCTTCTAGCAATGAAAATTCACAATCAAAACAAGTTCGTGTTAGCTTTAATCAAATTAATGATTCTTCCAATACTATTGAACGCTATGAATGTACATTTGGTGCTTATCTTGAAGTAAATAATAAAAAAAGATTATTTATTCTTCTATGATGTATTTATTTTGTAGGATGCACATTTCAGTATAGTCCGTTGTCGTGTTGCGTGTCGTTGTTGGACAGCACCGTATGATGGTGAAAATCCTTCACCAGATACAGTCATTGGAGATGCTGATCTTATTTCATTAACAAGTAGTCTTTCATCACTTAATATCGATAATAATAATAGTTCAAAAAAATCAGATTTAACACCAAATAATTCTACAAATCCAAAACAATCAACGAAAAATGTAACTGCATCCAATGATTCCGGGATACATGAAGATGGATTAGATACAAATTCTCAAACAGAAATTCTACCAATAATAACAAAATCAATTACAGATGATTTTCAATTACCATCATGGCTTGCTAATGGTGAACCCATACCTGATGAACTTCTTGCTAAACGTTCATTAAATACTTATTCAACATATCGACATCTAGATGATGATGATGATGACGATGATGAAATTGATCCTTATCAACCATCATCATTCTATGGTTTTTCATTTATTGATTTACCTGGTACAGAAGATACATGGTCAATACGATCATCAAATACTCCATCAGTTACGAATGCAATTATTCGTGATGAAATTAAAACATGTGTTGATACATTAAATACATGTTTAGATCAATTTCGTGAAATGAATGAACATTTAGATAATAATACTAATGAAATAAATGAAGAAATCAATGAAGATATTGAAATCTTATTGAATGAATTAATTGATCAAATTGAAAATTCATTTGAAAAAGAAGAAATCTTAACGAATACAAATGATTTCTCAACAGTCAATACAATTTTATTAGATTATAATTTATTAAATGAATTATTCACGAAAAAATTAACATTTAATGAATATTTATTATTACTTGATCGTCTTATTGATAATAATATATTAAAACTTTCATCGAAGACAGGTGATGAATTATCAAATGAAATTATTCATCTTGCTGATGAAATTGAATCTTATCGAACAATGATGTCAACAGATAATACGAATGATATCGATCAAAATTTAATAAGTATTAATTTAGATAATCAATATCATCAACAATTATTATCAAATACACAATCAAATTATTCAGTTATTTCATTTCTACAACAATCAACATCAATGGATATGTCATTATTATGTGCAAATGAGTTTTCAAGTCAAATTCAATCATCATTATTTACATCAACTGTCCAACAACAACAGCAACAACAACAGGCAACAGCAGCTACGGGGAAAATGGCTGATGTCGGTATGTATGATGATTATACATAAAGAGAATATAAAATTATTTTCTCCGATTAACCAACAATTCTTTTTAATCTTCTTATTGTTTCAGACGGCTTGTCTTGATCTTCTATATAGTAGTTACCCCGAGGGATACAAATAAAGTTGATTATACTTAAGATCATCTTGTTGAACTCTTCTAATAAGTCAAATCATAAAAGTTCTCGTATATTATTAAAAGCACCCTGCAGCGATACTATATATATCTATATTCTATGATGAAGAATTTTGACTAAAAATTTATTTTAGGTCCATTTTTACGTACAATTTTTTCCAAGTTGGAAAATATGTTACAAAATTCTTTACATGTAAATCTTCTATTAACTGGCATAATAGCACGATTAGCTCAATATTCTCAACCATTACTGCGCTCATTATTACTCAACCATAGTCTTGTTCTTGAAACAAATGTTAAATCACTTTTTCAGGTAAATTTATTTTAATAATAATAATAAATTAATTTTCGTTTTTTGTATGATTATTAAGATTCTTTCAAATCTCAAATCAAAACTTGAAACTATATCTCAAACATTTAATGATTTTAATTATCTAGTTGAATTAGCACATGATACATTATATCAACGTGAAAATACTGCAAAAGTAGGAATTATTCTTTTTCTTGATTTTATTTTATTTCAAATAAATATTTTAAAAGGAATTTGATGAAATGCAAAGACGAGCACGTTCTCCTTCACGAACACGATCAAAATCTATTGAACCCGACAAAGGTAACTACAAGAAAAAAAATATTTTCGACATTTCTATTTTCTTTTTTTGCTTAAATTTTGATCTTCAGTTTTCACAGATGAAGAAAGAGTATTTTTCGAAACTCGACAATCACCTATAAAAGGTTCTTTGCATGATGTTCTATTTCTTTTTTTCATAAGTTCATTTTGCTGCATGTTTGATTATTTAAAATGAATATTGAATTATTTTTACAGCTTAATAAAAATGTTTTCTTTTTGATTTAGTAGAACGTTCATCAAAACGAAGTCGTATATTAGATTTCTTTCGTGGCCGTGGTCGTCCTACCGAACAAGTCGATCATAATTCCAATGGTCATGATCAATCTCATCTTTCATTTATTGATAAAACATCTATGAAGTAAAATTTAAATAAATAGAAATAGAATAACAAAAATTTTTCTTATTTAGATTTATTAATATTCGTGATCATAATCAAACAATTCCAATAAATGAATGGGATGATCCAAAAACTCGCAATATTGCATATTGTGCTGTTATATTTAACGAATTTCTTAAAGAACTTGCGGCAATAACATTAGAACATAGTGTACAACAATTTGATGATGATCAAATATTTGATGATATATCACCAATATCATTAATGCTTTAAAATAAGATTTTTTGCATGCATTTTCTTTCCTTTTTTTCTTGTTTGCTCATTCGAGTTGTCATGTAGTTTATTTATTTTTCTATCTTTCGCAATAATCGATTTATATTTGTCTGTTATGTATCTACCGTTTGCAATACTACTATTATAACCATTTATCAATGTTGATCTTGTCTTTTTTTATTTGGAAGTCCTATACATGCTTTTTCAATCATTATGTGCATTTCTTCTTTTTTCTTTTTTAAAAATAGAAACTCTTCGTTGTTCTTTCGTTGGATTTTCTCAAAATAGTGCATATTATGGATGAATGTACGAATTTTACGCACTCGTCTTCTTTTATATTATTGTTGTATTCTTATTTTTTTTTCTCTCTCTCTCATTTGTATACATATATGAAAAGAAGAAGGAATAAAATTGCACAATGTGTGCGTAGATTTCACAAATAAAAATATATAAGAGAAAATTGAAATGATTTCAATCTCTAAAATCAATCTTACTAATTGAAACAAAAATACATTTAATAGTAAACAATCATTCGTTTTAGTTATCTGTTTATAACTTCATTTGCAAGTGACTGAATAATGAAATCATAAACGATATCAGTGCTATTTTGAACATCATGAATATCAGGATGATTGGCTGGTAGTGAATGTCTTCTAATTTCTAAAGCAGATTCAAAATATGAAAGTGCTTTCGGATATTCGCCCATGCTTCTATAAACCCAACCAATATTATTGTACGAAGTAGCCAAACCTGGATGATATGATGGAAGACTGTTATAATAGATTTCATGTGCCATTTCGTAATATAAAAGTGCTTTGGAATATTCGTACATTTTAAAATACACTCCTCCAATATTACTACACGTAGTAGCTAAATGCGGATGTTTTGAACGAAGAGTTTTTTGTTTGATTTCAAGAGCTTTTTCATGTGATGAAAGTGCCGCAGAATATTCACCTAATTTATCATATATTAATCCGATATTATTGTAAGAAGAAGCTAAAGATGGATGATCCGATGGCAATATTTTTAATTTTATTTCAAGTGCTTTTTCATGAGAAGAAAGAGCTTTTGAATATTCGCCGATGTTGCTGTATACCAAACCAATATTGTTGAAAGAAGAAGCCAATGAGGGATGATCAGGAGGTAGATTTTTCTTTTTTATTTCGAGTGCCTTCTCATGAGAAGAGAGTGCTTTTGAATATTCACCCATTTTGTTATATATCCGTCCAATATTATTGTGAGAATAGGCAACATCAAGATGGTTTGAAGGAAAACTATTACAATAGATTTCAACTGCTTTTTCATGAGACGATAGTGCAGCAGAATATTCACCCATATTATCAAACACCAAACCTATATTATTGTAAAAGGAAGCGAGATATGAATAAGTTTGCCATTGAATTTCATGATTGATTTCGTTTGATTTTTCATAAACTTCAATAGCTTCAAAATATTTTCCTTGATTATTCTTGATTATTCCAAGCATATGATAAATATTTCCTTTTTCACCTTGATCATTTGATTGATTAAGTATGATTTCAAATACTTGTTGAGCTTTATCAAATTGGTCTAATTTAATGAGTAATTGACCTAATCGATGCCATCCTATGGAACTAGAAAAGGTTTCTGTTCTTATATGTTGAGTTAATCTATGAAGTTGTGGATCAGTATCACAAGTTAAAGTTAACTTTACTTTCCACAAACGACTATCAGGACCATCAATCTGTTTCGCTTCTCCAATACGAAAAACAGAATGCATAGAAAAAAGAATTTCATCTTCCTTTTTAAAGGCGCTAGTATTAATAATATTAGCAAAAGGTGTCGAACGTATCATGGGATCAATTTTCATAATGAACAAGACTCCGATCTTATTAGAACTATTAATAGTTCGTCGAGCAAATGCAAGTGATACATTTCGATTTTTGCTAGTAGACAGAAAATTATTAAATGATAATAATCCACCCTGTGTCGATATTAATTGATTGAAATCTGTTTCAGATAAACTTTGACCACGATATACAGTAAAAACATCAGAATTGTTCTGTCCACCATATTGTTCAGCATGAAGTTGAACGATATGTTTGTGAAGATCCTGAATAAAGAAACCCAATTTTATAATCAAGTCGACTTCCATTGTACGCAATGCTTTATTTAATGTAGAATAGAGAAAACATTGATATGTATACCACCATATTGGCTTACGATCATGATATTCGTGTTCAATTTTATCAACATTTTTTAATTCAATATTATTATTAAGAAGTAATTTCTTGCGACAATATGTAAAAAATTCTTTCATATGTTCTGATTTAAATGGTATTGTCAGTAAGATTTCCTTGAGTATTTGTGTATACATGTAGGATTTATCAAGATGATCTAAACTTCGATCAATAACTGTATCATTCAATGAAATAAATCCAAGTGAAACAGAATTGTGAGCACATTCATGAGCAGCTTGTTTTAATACTTCACAAATTGGTGTAATATCTGTGAAAACACCTTTTATTTTACACCATTGTTGTGTCCATTGTTCATGTTGTGTTTTATTACTACAAAAAATATAAATAGAATGTAAGGAGAATATACTATGAACATCAGAAATAATTGTTTGACCAAATCTTCCAGATAAAATCATAAATATCTTTTCATCATCAATATCATTTATAGAGTTCAAACATTTATTGACATCCGTAAATGTTTCCACAGTATTCACCACTTGTCGTAATTTCATTAATGTATTAATACTATCACTATTATTAATTGTATCAATATTGCTGTCAAGCCAAATGACACGAAAGTTTTGAATGATGTGTGTGTGTTCAGATGGATGTGCCGCTGAGGTACTATTTTTATGATCAATGTCATCAGCAATTTGTTTCTTCAATTCACTCATATTGCTTATAGAAGGTAAAGATAATATTCTTTTTGTATTTTATAAATGATACTTATTGAGTCATCTTGGAAAATTTGGTTAATATTGCGAAATATCGTCGATTGTATTTTGTTTTTCGTTTATTTATAGACATATTATGGTCATGAAAAGGTTTTTTCCAAGTTATATGTGTACAAAATACCTATATATATCCCTGGCGAGATATAATATGTACGTTTGTCCTTTCCTTTTGTCACTCGTAAAACCATGATAATCAGTTGGTATAAAAAATATTCACCTTACAATATTTTCTTTCTGTTCTTCGATAAGAAAAAAAATATTTTTTCTATTTCCGCTCTTCTTCAAAATACAATGCATATGTATAAAAATCGTGGTAAATAAGTTACTCGTTATATTCTTTTAACATATTTTATCTCCTAGGATTCGATATTGTTTGTAGTTAAATTTCTAAGATCATGCTAATTTCGAGTAAGCTATATATTTAAATGACATGAGCGTACGTGCGAATAATAACTACTTCCTTATGAAATGAGAAGATATACCACTAATAGTCACATATCGGAAAAGAATGATGAGTTTTGTTTTTAAATAACTTTCACTAGTAACAAGAGAAAGAGAAGATAAAAATACATTGCATTATTTAGTACAGATTTCTTAAGCTGTTAAACTTTAATAATTTAACACTTAGATGCATTCTAATCATACATCGAAGATGAATTCCTAGCAATTTTTCTTTGTATTCGAAAATTAAATAACAAAAAAAAACCGCCGGAAGTCATATTAGAAAAACCTATTATATACGATTCGACGCGTCTTTGTTCCTTCTTATCATCGATGAAAACTATACTTTCCTTTTTTGTTTATGTCAAAGATAATTCAAAAAGTATTTACTTGCCATTAGCACTATCATTACACTCCACAGTAAAACAGTTCTTTACTGAAATTTTTACTATTATAGTATTAATTGACGATTCTATCATTTTCTATTTTTGTAATGAAGGATGATTAGAATGCAAGTCTCTATGGGTTTACAAGTTATATTTGTATTGTGTCATGTATAGGTCTTTGTTATAAATATGAGAAATTATTTTTCTTTTATATTTTTTTAGAATAAATAGATTCAATATTGACTTTCGTATAACTCATGAGCTTCGATATTTTATAAAATAGATAATTTAATTAATTAGAAAATATCATCTCATAAAAATCTAACATAATCATCAAGAGACAAAATGACACACTTTACTAAATTAGATTTATTTGATGATGATGATTATACAACAAACGTACAATTCTATTATTAATAAAATCTTCCGTGTTGCTTTAAATATTCTACCGATGTTGTCAAATGAATGTATGACAAAAATCAAACAGCATGTGTTTTGACTCTATATATCTTCAAAAATAGAATAATTCGCATTAAAATAATATGTTTTAATGTATATTAAAAGCATACAGACAAAAACAAAAAAATACACTGAAAACACACACATATATATGTATATATAGAATAAGAAACTTTTAATTTAGAGTTTTCTTTTCATTTTCCTTGAATTTTTTATCGTTTATAGGCACGTTCAAATTCTAGAAAATAAAAATTAACTTCAATATTGAGAGAATTCAAAATTTCTTACCTTCAAATGTAACCATTCCATCATTATCTGCATCAATTTCAGCAAATGCTTTTTCAATAGCCGTTCCATCTTTATTTGTTCTTTCATGATAATCACGAAATTCTTTTAATGTTATATAACCATCTTTATCCTAAATAACATTTCGAAATATATATATATATAAATTTAAATCTTCTTACGTAATCTAAACGATTAAATTCTGATCGAAGATCAATCGCTGAATTTTTTTCTGCTGACATGATTCGTTTTGTAATTAATTAAAATAAAAACCTATCTAAAAGATTATACATGCATATTGATACATAACAAAGCACATTTGTCATATTATAATCTACTCATTTCTATATGTAGTTTATTTGTCTAGAAAAAGAAAACGAGAGCACTACCATGTGTCACAATTGTGGTGTTTCCCCTTCATATATATATATATATATATATATCCAAATCTATTCTCTCTCTCTCTTTCCAGAGAATAGAAGAGAAATCAAAGAGTTTTGTCTCTGTCTCTCTCGCTCTTTTTTATTAAGTAAATCCCAATTGTGTGACATTGAGTGATATATTTACATTATAAATTTGAATTTCCTCTTCCTGCTTGATATTTAGTCTTGTTTTTTTTTATATTGTAAAGAATAGAATCAATATATACTCGACATAAATTTTATTTTCTACTGAATTTTTATAATAACCTATGATACTTAATTGTTATTTAGTTAAAATCTAATCATCAATTCTCAATGCGTGACTAGATAGATTAAAAATGATAAACAATGACAATATATATATGTAGAGAGAGAAATTAGTAAGGAAAAGATATTTTCTCTTGATTTCAATGCTAATTATGGCATGAAAACTAGTACTTTCAATTCAATGATCGATTGACTATTATGCCTTTGAGCATAATGATTCTACTTGAATAGAGAAAAAAATACTCTACCGGATGTCATTCATGTTAGTAGATTAAATATAGCATGTTCAATTTTGGAAACAATGATAAAAAAGATAAAAGTCACGAATATAAAGAAAAAGCAACAATATATTTAGATTTGTAGTAAACATATGCAATAAATCAAGGGTTTTATCATGAAACTATTATCAAAAAAAAGTAAATTTATCTATGTGATATTTTTACAATGATATTCATTATAATAGAATTAATTCTTTCTTTTTATTGTTTATAAGAAAAATTTTACAGAATAAATGATTTTTTTAGATTCATACAAGATTCTATCAAAACTGATTGACTGCAGTGATTGAAATAATTACTATAAAAAAAGGCTAGCTGAATATTAAATCAAAGGGCATAAACAAATTTGTCTTTTTTGTTCAGCACAAAAAAATGATTAGTTGATATTTTTCAATAAATCAATTCGCAATAGAATAGCTTATCAGTTAATTAATATAGTGAAGGCTGTTGTATTTAAATCAACAGGATCATTGATTGATTGGTTGTTATGTATTATAATCTGGAATAGATCTTTATTCTGAAATTTCTTTTTTTTCCATAATAAAAAAGAATTTTTAGGGGAAGGCAAAGCAGAAGCGATGCTCACCTATTGAGAAGTTCTAATAAACATAATTATTCTAAATATAGAAACAAGGAAAAAAAGGTTAGTTTAATTAATTTTGTTCTCAATTACTAAATAAATTGTATCATACTAAAGAAAATATAATGTTTCTATTTATGAATACATAAAAAGTTCTTTAGTTAAGATTGTTTTATTAGAATCAACATGCTCTTATTAAAGTGAAAGCAATGTAGATCTTCGGATTTTATGAATGCAAGATTTGCTAGCACGAAACTCAGCAAGAATAGTGCATATATCCGATGCCACATACGATGAATCACAGGAACATACTTAATTCTTTTTTACTATAATAAGAAAACGTAATGCTGAACTTTGAATGCATATTTATATAAGGATATCAAAACAAAACTACATATACATATGCTACAATATGTCGCGGCCTAAATATTTATTAAGGATTGATTACAGTAATGCGTTGTGATCGTTGAAATAAAAGTAAACCCTTCCATTGTACTTTCTTGACCATTTCAGAAAGAGTACTAAGGCAAAAAAATGGAAACAAAAGAGTAACGAAATAACATAGATAATTAGAGTAAACTTGTACAACTGCACCGAAGCTAGGGGGTAGACCACAAATATGACCAAAAGTAACAAGATTAAGTGGAACATTTGCCGCTAAATATAAAATACAAATATAAAATAATTGAACTGTCATTTTACGTTGTCTACGCCATAGATTAGCTTGATGAACATGTCGTTTTTGAATATAAACACGAGCCAATACAAGTATACTAAAAATAGTAATTATTGCAGTTGGTACAATACTATTTATAACTGTATCCCATACACCAAGTAAAGGTACACCTAAATAACATGGCAACTCGCCGCAAACAGGTAAGTTATAATTATATTTATTTGAACATGGTAGAAATATTATTACAACTATATAAAATATAAAGATGTATAGGATCAATATGATAAGAGGCATCGTGTGATAACGAAAACGTTTTCTTGCAACCAAAAATAATCGATCATGAAATATTAATAAATAACGATGAATAGAACCCCATGCCATAATTATGACACATCCATTATATATTCCTGTATCTACAAACCACCAAACAGTACATAAAGCAGGTGTCGATGGTCGAACGGCACCTTGTTGTAAGAAACTAAGATAGAAAGGAATATCGATTAGTTCGATAATTAATCCGAGGATGAGTAGACAAATAATAATATGATTACTCAATTGAGATCGTGATTGTTTATTGATGAAAAGTTGAAAAAGTAGGATGCATGAACAATAAAAGGATGGAATAAGTAAAATAAGAAAGAGCCAAAAACGAAATTGACGAGGTAAGGAAATCTCTTGTTCTACAAATAAGCCAGTAAGACTACCGTTCGTGATCATTTTCTACAATAAATCATACATTTCCATCATAAAAAGTAAAAAGAAAAGAAATAGTACATTCTAAAATAACATACGATTGAACTCCGACTATTAATTATATTCGTTAATTAATAGAACGAAAATAAATCAAAAAAAGAGCTCGTCAGTATTGAAATAACGAAAAGTTCTAACGAGCAAAAGTTATAATGCAAAGAAATACTATTTTCAATGCACATGAACCATGACACATGATAATATACTACCTTCACTGTATTATAGAAATATTAAATCTCATCATTATATACTATGCGCTCAGGTATCATTGAGTGCTAACAAAATGTATACAAGATACATATTCTTTTAAGAAAAGATATCATTTATCACAGTAAGCATCAAAGTAATGAAGCTTTTTTCTGTTAAAGAAAAATTACAAATAAATAAGTAATTTCAAGAAATTACTTATTCTCTTTTCGCTACTCGACTCCAACTGTTTTCATGTTCCTGTTTTTCTACTCTTGACATTACAAAGGTGCACAATAAGAACATTAAAGAGCAGTTGATTCAAGCTAAAATTTCGACGTTTCTTTTTCTTTTGAATCAAAGATAAGCAAAGAGCATTATAATTTTAACAGAATATTCTCATAGTACTTATCTATCTATTCCTCTAATTAAATAGATTCTCACTTTAAAAAAATATAATTTTTGTAGTACACTCTAAAGAATCAAAGCAATAAGAAATTATGCAGCAGATTCTAACTATATATACTTGAAAAATAAATTACCTACTTCTTTTCAGCACTGTCTGAAGTAATCAATGATATATGTCATTGTGTACTAGCCATCGACTACATTTCAGCGTATATTCATTTTAAAACTATATAGTATTACAGTTTGAGCCTTTACAATAGGGGTGTTACTGTATTTTACAAAGAACAAAGATTATCTTTATTCTAAAAATAAAGAATAAAGAAAATATTTTCAAGCGATCGATAAATAGATGAATAATTGATATAAAAACAGATAATATTGATCGTAGTTTTTTCTTATTATCAGTCACATTCTAATGTGGGATAATACTAGCAAATGAATGTGAGGCATAAAAGATTTGTGGAAAAAACTTCTCTCCAGAATCTTTTTTAACCTGTGTCCTTATAATATTTGGTGACCTACCTGGATAACATAAAATTTTAGATTCTAAAGAAAAAAAATTCTTTATCCTTTATATTAACTTTATTTGTTAAAATAAGGTAACTTTTTCATTATCTTTATTTTATGAAGATAAAGATTTACTTTATTTCTTTATCATGATTTTTAAAATGGAGATTATCTTTATTCTTTACAAAATAAAGATAAAGTAAAGCTTTATCTTTATTTATAAAGTAAAGGTAAAGTGCATTCCGTACTGTTCATTTTCTTTTCGTTCCGTTCTTCAACAGATACTTATTATTAACATTATATAATCTTTGTTAATAAATGAAAATCAAAAATAAATTTACTAGAAAATTAATAAATATGATAAGAAATAAAATCCTTAGGCATTGTTTTCTACTATATGTTTGAATAAATTGTATAAACTACTCTTTGACCAGAAGGAATAGAAATTTATATAAATATCTAAATAATTAAATCTTTTTGTGAAAAAGAAATGTTTTGAACTGATAAGAATACTATTGATTCGTTAGTTTATCGAATGTGACGACGATCGTTCTGAAATTTAAATTTTATATTTCATGCCTTTTATTTCAGGGATGGATCACTTGACTTAATTCTAAGTCAAGTCAAATGACCCACCCCTATGCATCTCATCTGTTTGCTTGATAATGCCGATCAATTCACTTTATTCTGTAACTACTAATGGTCCGGTCAGTGATCCTGCGTCACACTCCGATTTCTTACATGCACTTACATTGATAGTTACTGCTTTTATTGAAGATGCTTTACAGCGTGAATTAGTTATTGAATTAATGGATCAATACTCGCTTCTGTTTGATATATCTGAGGCTATTGTTGCACAAACATCAATGAACCATGATATTCACACACACGATCATTCGCCAATTACAAATCTTAATCGAGTGCAATTGAAGTACCACTTTTTCTTCAAACTTTTCTTTCAGAAGTTCTATTTGCATTTTATGATCACCCTTCATCTGGTCACTTTAGTCATGATTGTACCTTTCCTAAGCTTAAGACTAGATTTTATTAGTCACAAATGTATGAAACAATTACTTTATATATTAAATCTTATCGTGACTATGCTCAACATAATATCCGTCCACTTAAACCGGATGAACATCTTGAACCTATTGCTCCTCCAACAGAAGTCTTTGCTATGGTGGGATTAGATTGTTAGGGTCCATCCATTGAACAATTTGCATCTGGTAATCGTTATGTATTAGTTTTGACCAATTACTTAACAAAATGCGTTATTGTCAAGGCTGTTCCTGCCAACACTGCACAAATAACTGCTGAATTTATTGTGGAAACCGCTCTCATATTTTGAGTACCATCTTATATTCTTACTGATCAAGGTATTCATTTTGGTAATGAATTAATCGCTAGTGTTTTTTCGGTTTTCAGATGTGCACATACTTTTGCTACTGCTCATCATTCTTAAGCAGATGAATTGGTTGAGAGGTGGAGATCTTTTATGTTTACCTCTTTTTCGTACAACTCTTCTCTCTAGATGTACGCAACACTTTCCATAATCATCCGGATCATCTTCCCGCAAGGGAGAGGCGTTATAGTGTCATTGAGACATAGATATACGATTTTTCCTTTCGTGTTTTCATCCACTTGTATTTTTCAAACGTTTTCTTCTGATAGTGTTCAGTATATATAGTAGAGCATTTTGGAAAATAAACCGGATATTTGAGTTTCGATCACTTATATCGATTCTCCCGCTAACAACGATGAATTTATGTGTTTCAGTTGTTGGTATTCATTTTGAACATTTGTGGTGAACTAAATTATTTAGCATAAAACTTTGAAGAACATACTAACATATTATTTAAAAAATCGATTAAATTGATTGAGTTGTATAGGTGATATTGAAATTAACTTTCCGAAGGAACTTTTGGGTCACCCTGTATACATCATTTATTTATATAATAAAATCAAAACAAAACTATATATACACATATACTACAATATGTCACAGTCCCAATATTCATTTAGGATTGATCACAGCAATGTCTTGTGATCGTCGAAATAAAAGTAAACCCTTCCATCGAAGTTTCTTGCGCATCTCGGAAAGAGTACTAAGACAGACAAATGGAAACAAAAGAGTAACGAAATAACATAGGTAATCAGCATAAACTTGTACCTCTTCACCAAAGCGAGGGGATAGACCACAAATATGACCAAAAGTAACAAGATTGAGTGGAACATTCGCCGCTAAAAATAAGATACAAATAGAAAATAACTGAATTGTCATTTTACGTTGTCTACGCCATAGATTAGCTTGATGGAGACGTCGTTTTTGAACATAAACACGAGCCAATACAAGTATACTAAAAATAGTGATTATGACAGTTGGTATAATACTATTTATAACTGTATCCCATATGCCAAGTAAAGGTACACCTAAATAACATGGATATTCGCCACAAGCAGGTAAGTTATAATTATATGTATTCAAACATGGTGGAAATATTATTACAACTATATAAAATATAAAGATATATACGATCAATATGATAAGAGGCATCGTGTGATAAAGAAAACGTTTTCTTGCAATCAAAAATATTCGATCATAAAATATCAATAAATAACGATGAATAGAACCCCATGCCATAATTATAACACATCCATTATAAATTCCTGTATCTACAAACCACCAAACAGTACATAACGTAGGTGTCGATGGCTGAACAGCACCTAGTTGTAAGAAACTAAGATGGAAAGGAATATCGATTAGTTCTATAACTAATCCAAAGATGAGTAGACAAATAATAATATGATTACTCAATTGAGATTGCAGTTTTTTATTGACGAAAAGTTGAAAAAGTAGGATGCATGAACAATAAAAGGATGGAATAACTAATATGAGAAACAACCAGAAACGAAATTGACGAGGTAAAGAAACTTCTTCTTCTGTAAATAAGCCCGTAAGACTACCGTTAGTTATCATTTTCTATAACAAGACATACATAATCATCTTAGTTGTTATTAAAAGTAGAAAGGAAAGAAATAGTACATTCTAAAATAACGTATGAATAAACTCCGAGTATTAAATACACTCGTTAGTTAATGAAACGGAAATATAAAAAAAGAGTCCGTCAGTATTGGAAGAATTAAACATTCTAATGAGCTACAATTATAATGCAAAGGAACACTTTTTTTAATGCACATGAATCACGATCCATGATAATATCCTACCATCACTGTGTTATAAAAATATTAAATCTCATCATTATATACTATGCGTTCGGATGCCACTGAGCACTAAAAAATTGTATACAAAATAGATATACTTTTAACAAACGATATCATCAATGAAGATAAACATCAACGTAATGAACGTTTTCTCTGGTAAAGAAAAATTATGAATAGATAAATAATTTCTTGAATTTTTCTGATTCTCTTTTCACTACTTGATCCAACTATTTTTACTTCCTGTTTTTTCTACTCTTGACATTACAAAGATGTAAAATCAGGACAACAAAGAATAATTGATTTATATTAAAACTTTGACTTTTCTTTTGAATCAAAGGTAAGTAAAAAGCATTATAATACTAACAGAATATTCGTTTAATTAAATAGATTCTCGGTTTAAAAAGAGAAATTTTTAAGTAAATTCTAAAGAATAAAGGCAATAAGGAATTATGCAGTAGAGATAATATCAATTATTTTCTGCTTGTAATATATATTAAGATAAATAGGATTTTTCGTTCTTAAAAATTATTCACAAATAGCATTCGAACAGTATATCAAAGTCGTGCTGACATAGCTACGATCATCATAAGTTTTAACTATATATATTTGAAACATAAACTGACTACTTCTTTTTAGCACTGCCTGAAGTAATGAATGATATATGTCATTGTGTACTAGCCATCCACTACATTTCACTGTATAGTCATTTTAAAACTGTACTTGATAATTCTTTGACATACAATTCAAAAGAGTAGTGATGAGCATTTCTTATCACACTTAGTAATCGCTTCGCTAAATTCAATTTTGACTTTCTTTTATTTCCGTTCCTCAATAGATACTTATCATTAAGACTAAAAAATCTTTGTTAACAAATACGATAATAAAAAACCCTACGGATTCTCTTTTACTATATGTTTGAATAAACTCTTTGAACTACTCTTTGATCAGAAGGAATATAAATCTATAAAAACATCTAAAGAATTAAATCGCTTTGTAAAAAAGAGTAGTTTATTGAGTGTGATCCACTATCGTTATGAAACTTAAATTTTATATTTCATGCCTTATAGTTCCCACATCTTTTTTCTTTAATGTTCAGAAATAAATAATATATTTTATTAATAAAATATAAAAAGCACTTAATCAGATATTATACATTCTATTTTGTCTTTAGAAAAAAAAAGAAACAATGATTGTCTTATTTAAATTCTACATATTTAAACTATATTTAATATCAGCTCAAGATAATATTCAGTTACAACATAAAACAAATAGGCTTACAGAATAATAAATAAGTAAAGTATAATAGATAACACTATTTTTTATATGCCATGAATTACTCTAATTTCTACAGGTTTATATATTTGATTTTAATAGGCTAAGAGGTAATATATAATTTAAATTTAATATTACGACGTAGATTTTAGTCATGCAGCATTCTAATGAATTCATTGTACTGAAAATTGTTCAAAGTAATTCTTTTGATTGTTCTCTTTAAATGAGAATAAATTAGTAAACAACTGTTAACATGAATAGATAAATTGTATCTAATTTTCAAATATTCACTGATTACTACTTTTAAGTACTTATCAAACTAATTCCATCATCGTTTTTTTTGATAATACAGTTGTTTATATGATCAAATAATGTTCATGGTACATGACGTATACATATACAAATCTCCCTTTTAGCGGATTTTTATTATTATATATTCTGCTGAAATAATTCCATAACATAGTATGTGAATTATTAACAACTTTTAAAAACAAAAGATGATTTGTTTTCATTTTAATTAATACTTGCTAAAAAATCAACAAGTTTATTATTTTTTTCTATACATTCTTTAAAACGAAAAGTTAATAGAAAAACGTTATGAAATCGATTGTTAAAAATTATTCACAAAAATTTAAACTTTTTCTGCATTAGTAATAATATTTCGTAATTTTGTTCCATTATTTATTTGTTTTGTATGATTAACTGCATGAAAAGTTAAACAACCAGCATGTAAAATAACTAAAATATCAGTTGTTAAAAATCCTACACTCCATGCTATATCAAAAAAAACAAAAAAAAATTTAGAATTAAAACAATTATTCAATAACTTACGCCATGGTCGATATTGTATTGATTTTTTTTCACCTTCCGGTCCAACAGCCCAAATTTTTTTATTTCCTCCATCCGTTATAATCACACCATGACTAATTGGATCGATTATTAATCGATTCATATTATCAACATTTAATTCATATAAATCAATACGACGAACAAGTTGACCTATTTTAAAAATTCCTTTCTTTTTTTTGTAATTCATATAAAAATATTTTCTTACCATTTTTTTGTCTTTTCTCAACAAAATATCTTCCTGGTTCACGTTCTCGTCTTTTTCCTAATATATAACAAGATTGCATATCAACAGCTAAACTTCGTATTTCAACACCAGATTCAAATGTTAATTGTAATTGTAAATCATGATCAAATACTGATATTTTCGATTTATTACAACCTTTTTCTGAACCATAAAATATTAATTTTTCATCTGATGCTACACGTTGAGAATTAAGACCACGTTCAACAACACGTTCACGTTCAAGTTGTTTACGTGTTAAATTACATAAATATAATTTACATTCAAGTGGTTTGGATGATCCTTGTTTATGTTCACCAATGATAATTATACTATCATCATGATAAATACATAAATCTTTTATTTCACCATCTGACCATTGAATTCTCTAAATAAATGAGAAAATTAAGAAAAGAAAAATAATACAATAAAATATTACTTCATTCTCACTTCCATTAGCATCAAATATAATTAATGAACTTTTATCTTTATTATAAAGTAAGATTAAATCTGTATTTGTTACGGCTAATATACCCCAATCATAACTTTGTGATAATGGAATTTTTTTATGAAAATCATTATGACAATTATCTAGTTTTGATTGAAATAATGATGTTGTTAAACGATTGATTGTCGAAGAAAGTTTCGAATTATTCAATGATGAAGAAAGATCAGCAATTGAATTTGACATTGTTTTTGATAATAAATTATTATTATTACTTGAAGCAGGTCCATGTGAACGATTATGATTTATAATACGTGGTGAAGATGGTTGATGTTGTGGTGAATGATTACGATGTGGATTAA
This sequence comes from Adineta steineri, assembly GCA_905250115.1. Taxonomy (NCBI): domain Eukaryota; kingdom Metazoa; phylum Rotifera; class Eurotatoria; order Adinetida; family Adinetidae; genus Adineta; species Adineta steineri. The sequence continues at coordinate 23,971 of CAJNOI010000476.1, forward strand.
TACCATTAGATGAATTAAGTGAATGATGATGTTGAGCAAGTGTATTTAGTGATTTATAATGGTTTCCTTTACTATTCAAATGTTTTTTTACTGCTCGACCATTTGTTGGTAGTGAAGTTTTAACTGGTTCATTATTCGATGATGATGAAGTTGAACTAGTCGAATCTATTTGAATAAAAAATATATATATATATAATAAGAAGATGAAATTCTTACCATCAAGATGTTGAATTCGTATTGTACCTGCTAAAGTTGATAGATGATTTTTTCCATTACCTAATATTAATTCATCTGTTTGACATGGTGAATCAACTTGATTCAGTTTTTTCTTCTTTTGTTGTATATCTTCATCATTGATTTCAAATACTTTCATATTTGGTAAATGTTGATGAAATACTTCATTTGCTTCTCGTATATCATCTTGTAAATGATTTAATTTGATTTGTAATTGTTTAAATTGTTCAATTGTTGACCAATCAGTTATTGTTGTTCGTAATCCTTGTATTGTTTTTGATATTTGTTCACAACGTTGTTTATAATCTTTAATAACTAAATCAAGTTCATTATTCCATGTTGATGATTGTCGTTCAACAACTTCTTCATTAGTTATTTGTGCACGACGTATTTCATCTATGAAACGTGTATAATAATTTTGTATAGCATCAAGAGATTTTTGTCGTATTTCATTTAATTTTCCTTTTGCATGATCAATATTATCATTCATATTTAAATATTCTTGTTCTAATGTATTTATATTATTTGTTAATGTTGTTAATGTTTCACGTCTATGTTGATTAGCACATTCAAAACAAACAAATAAACAACAATGAGAACATTTTATAAATGATGGAGATTTATTGCAAACTTGACATTGTCCAGTAGCTTCAACATGAAAATTACAAGATTTTATAAGATCAAGTACAGTTTGATTTAATGGTAAATCAGTTATTTGATAGATTGTTGAACATATTTCTTTTCGACAAGCTTTTACTGGACAATAATGTTTATATTTACTATTCCATTCATGTTCAAGACAAGTTGAACCTGTTGTATAATAATAAAAAAAAGAAAAATATAATTTTTGTATTAAAGACAATAATGAATTTACAGATAGTATGACCACATGTCGGTAGAACTCTTGGTTCAACATATCGTTGTAAACATGATGGACAATTAACTAATGTTTCAAGTAGATGATGTGGTATTGCAGCTGCCATAAATACTGAAAAATGAAACTAAAGTTATACTTATATATATATGTATACATAAATGCATATTATGAGTGGGAGGTTAAGTGCTTGCCATCCTTCTTACCTATGAGAGAAAAAAGAAATACAGTACTCATAGGTATAAAATAACCATTTCTCTTCTATCTCAACGGTTCATCTCTTTCTCTCTCTCTCTCTCTTTCCCTTATAGTATATACATTATAATTTTCATCGGTGTGAATATTTATTCAAACAAAGAAGAAAAAAAATATATGTATAACGGTGAGAAAGAAATGGAGAAATACATGTATGTAATTATTATCGATGACAGGATATCCTTCCCTTTCTTCTCTTCATCATATATGTACGTCGTAATCACTTGTCCGAACACAAGTCACGCATGAATTGACCATTGAGAATGAATAGTGATAGGAAATGATATGCGATAGAAGGTGATAAACATAAATGGATTTATATTGTATTTGCATAGGTGCTCAACGAGTTTATATATATAGGATGTATATGTGTGTGTGTGAAATGTGAATTTTTCTTATCCTTCTATATATAATGAATATGTTCACAACGTGATATACAATGAATATATTGACACCAAAGTAGAAGCTTTATACTGACGAAAAAAAGAAAAAAGTTATTCTTTCTTTATATTGACATTCTTTTGTCGGCATTGTTAATTTACAATGTAAAAATGAGTATAATGTTGATATATTTAGATAAAATAAATATAATGGTTGGTTAGTTATAGAGGTCAAGCAATGATGTGTGTGTGAGTGTCAAAAGACAAGTAAATAATCGACAATGATCATTCGACATTTAACTTAACATCAAGAAAATATTAAAGAACTCGAGACGTGTCGAATATAAAAGTGTAGACAAACATACTTTAGAAGGCTTGAGTTCATATAAAAATATTCTTTTCAATTGAATGAATGAATAAATAAATGATTGTTAAATTGTAACAATTGTCATTAAAATTGTTTTTATATGTCGTATATAGAATACATACATAATTAACTAATAGTATATGTTGAATATATACTAGTCGTTAGAGACCACTTTAAATTTTAAGCTTATATTTATATATAAAACTATTTCACTAAAAACTACGAAATAAAAGTATTAACAATACTTGTTTGATATACTTGACAATTCAATTGAAATGATATGCAAAACAGCATCAATTGATTATAAAAGAACATAATTATAACACCCAGTGATCAAAAGTCACGCTTCGCTGAACATAAAGTGATTTTTCACCGGTGTTATTTTATGACACTTAGATATATGTATAATTTCTTCACAAAATAATCATATTAATATTAGAGAAATAATTTCGCTTATTATAATGAATTTTATCTTTGACTTCATATAAAGCTTTTTTTTTTAAATCAATAATTACGGTGTCATACTATTATAAAGTGATAATAGAATTTTTCACACATTTTTATATTGTATTTCTATCTACGATCTTGACATAGCTTCTTAAAATAACACTCTATTTGGTTTATTGTTCTTGATCATCCTTAGAGTATAGCTTTTGTGTTTAATTAGAAGTCAATGTCTAGTCATTTTATACTTCAAAGCGTATTGAACAGTCGATCATTCACTTTCTTACAATTTAGTTCTTTTATTCTTTACTGTTCACGAAAATTCATTGATTGGTAATTGAAGATTTCTCAATAGGTGGTATTTTGTCGGCAAATTATTATTATAGTTTCATGATGAAAGTATACGATTTGACCAAAATCAATAATTAAAACAATTGTCATGAATAATTCGTTCGTTATCAGACGAATTATTCATTTATATACATTATACTAGCAACTTATTTTTGAAAATTGTTGACTTACTTTATCAAACATAGTATATTTGCTGTTCTCTTTCGAAATCAAATAGGACTATACTAAATTTTGACTATATACGATATGCTGGTTACATGAGTACACTTTTCAGTGATCATTTGTGACTATAAAATATACTTGATATTATATTGAATCATTTTGTTCAGGAATATTATTCCCAAGTAGACATCACCAACCTAGACTACAATCCTATAAAAAGATCAGCATGGATCAGCCAAATGAATTTTATTCATAAAAAAATGAAAAATAAGTGTAATTAATATAAATAAAGTAAAAAGATCATGGAATGAATCATTTACAAAAACATATCTTTGATCGAGTTGCAACAGATTCAACTTGTATCTGATTAATTCGAAAGTTTATTTTTAGAATTAATTAGTTCTTGGTTTCCTTGATACAAATTGATTGTTTTGCTGATTGAAAACCTTGGCAATCAGGATCATAGCATCTTTGATAATATACCAGATTAACTGGATCCACAAGAAAATAAACTTGATTTTTCTTATGCTGACGACGAACATTATCACAGTATCGATAATTACCTCCGATTTCTAGTCTGTATCTTCCATATGCATCTGGAGATCGAACTTTTCGAATTGTACCACCGAATGATCCTACTATATTTGCTAAGAAGTTTTCAATATTTTCATGTTCTTTAGGCATATGTTTAGTTGGATTATGATCTCTCTCAGCCACACCAAGTTCCGTCTTATTTTTACAAAGCTCATTATATGCTATTTGAGCTGCTGAATTTTCAGCATCTTTTTTCGATGTAAAGTTTCCTTCTCCCATAATCCAACTTTCATTGACTTCAACTTCTGACTAAACGAAAAATAAGCATATCTATATATTAGTCAACGTTGCTATTATATTTTATAGAAATCATAGACTTACTTGAAATCTTATCTCATGCGAAGCACTTTCTTGTTGTTGAGTTCGATAATTAGGCGTTTGAAGCTTATTTTTTTGACAATATTCTTGTAAAATACTTTTCCATGATTTTGGATTTTGGAGCGACATAACTATTTAGATACTATTCGTCGTAAAAACACAAAAAAAATACTCGGATAATGTAGGCAAACAGAAGTATAGTCTCGTTATATCTTAATTCGTTGCGAAAAGACTATTATATATATGATCACTGGGTTTTTTTGCATGAAGCCAATATTTGTTTTTCTTTACCTGACCACGTCATTGTGACAAAGTACACATGGCAATGTACGATTGGTTTGGTGAGGAACGCGAAACAGAAATAATTTCTAATTCATATCCTTAATAGAGGTATGCTTAGGCTGATTTGACTAGAATATGTATATAGATAGGATAAAATCTTTGAATGTGAATTATACATGATGTAGAAAACAAGTGACATCTTTCTCTAACAGACGAATTTATTTTAAATAACAATGCTGATGATTAAAAAGCTGCTAAAACTTCGTCATATTGATTTGTTTTAGTTGAAATATAAAAACTAGTTTTCATTTCTATCTTAGAAATTCATCAAATAGCACATGAGTGGATGTTGATATGGATGTCGTTTTCAAGTTCATTGAGCACTCTTCTTCAGTCAGAAAAAAATGTAGTCTTATTTATCAATTTCATGTGCATATATATTGCTATCTATAATTCTTTATATTTTCTAAACAACGTCCACACAGACTTGCAGCTCTGGCATATAAGTAAATAAGAATGGTGCAAGACTGACGTCATAAACGCGATGCTTTTATCGTTAAATTCTTATCAAATAGCTTTGGGTTTTTTCTTACTCATATCATTTTTGTCCTTGCTTTCTTTTTCTCGTATGACTAATGATTGTGCGTGTGGGTGTAAGTGGATGAAGATGCGGGTATTAGCATAGAAATAACTAACACCTGCACCCACACTCACTCACTGTAGATAAATTTTCATTTAAATTATGTTTTTAATATTAACTAAAGGCCGATTAGTAACTCATATGTTAGTTGAAAAAAGTTTTTTAGGCTCAAGTAAGTTTTCAGTAAGTGAGCTAAATTCAATTAGTAATTTTAATATCTGATGTTGACAATTTAAATTATCTTCGTATATTCATGACTCGTCAAATAACATTTACAAAAAACTATACCGGTGATGGCAACTATTGATTTCTTATCAATACATTTATGTCCGTTTTTATATTATGTTAGTTGATTAAGTGCAGAAGGTTCATAATAGATTTATCTTAAAAAACTTCAAACCATTTGTATTTTTTGAAATCAATAAAATAAAAGGTTTTCTTTCAAAACAAAATATGTGACGAGCGTAGATCAGTGTCGGAGTATTATAGAAAAAAAAAGAAGGTTACACTTGTCCGCCGGTAACACAATCGCGCTATCCAAAAAAGAAGAAAAACGAAAAAAAAAAGTTTTTGAATTAGTTATTTTGTGTTGTCCATGCAGTTGATGAGGGATTCATGCCCTGGATCATCACAATAAACGTTAATTTATTTGTTGTTGCTGAATTGTTCATTATCATTACCAGTATCAGTATTTGATAAATTGATATTTGATAGAAAATTAAATGCAGCGCGTATATTTGTACTTGCTTCTGAATTATCTTCGACATGAATTTTTGTGTTGTTGTAATGTTGCAAGGCTGTGACGGATAGATTTGGTTGTGATAATTCATCCATGTTTAAGTCGATTGATTGTTCATAGTTTGAATTGCCATACAACAAGTTTGATCATTGTTCTGATGTTAGTATCAAATCTGTTATATATTAAAACATTTATTATACATAAATTGATCAAAAAAAAAGAAAAACAAATTTACTGTTGTTTATACATCTTTGGATAATATAAATATTAAATTAGTGGCGGAGATTTTTGTAATTTTGTAACTCTTGTTTTAGCTTTATTCGATTTAGTTCAAAGCAAGATGCTTCGCGAAGTAAACGAACAATATATTCAACATGGTTCAGTTAAGTCAGCTACAATCCATGTCAAACAATCCAGTACGGAAACGGCCAGTTCCATAGTATTCCGGTGACCGAATCTTTCCCTGAATTTGTCGGGTTCCAGCTGGAACCGACAGAAACTCGTTAGAATCGACAGCCATTACCGGTCATCAGATTCTTGTACCATACCGCTCGCTTTTTCCAGAGGGTTCCAATCAGAAATACCGAGTTTTCTGATGGTGTTCTCCGGAAATTCACAGAATACTGGTTCAGGACTCATCGTCCTAGATATCATCAAGTAATGTATAAGATGGACATTTACCATAAAGCTTTGTAATATCGTTAGGTAACTATATTTAAATAAATAGAAAAACAAAAAGAAAAGATTATTTTTGTTGTTTAATAATTAATTCAAATATTTACTTCTTGTGGATCAAAAAGAATCACAAGTAACGCTCGCACAGAGACTCGCTCAGCTCTTTTTCGTAGAAATTTTATCTCTAATAGAACTAAAGGCTTTCTTTAAAACACTGCTTTTAGCCTGCAAAATAGTTTTAAAAAATTCTAAAAAACTAACATCAGATTTGTGTTCCTTGACTTCAATTACTCTTCGGTAAAGAATTTACGGAAACCAGTCGTTTTTGTTTCAAGATTAGTCTTCGATCAATCAGTGAAGTGCGTATACACAAGCAAGCAAGCAGATAGTTTATGTCTGCAAGACTCTTCTCTGCGAGAAAGAGTGCTTAAGGAAGACGATCCTAGAATAACTGATTTTCATTTTCGATATCTCATATCTTAATAGCTATGTGCTCATTTAATCTTAAATTCTGAAAAGAAAGGTTTTTATCCTTAAGGATTATAGAATCAACTAATTTAGTGTTTAATTTGTATTTTAATAATGAGATGTGAACTTTGCATGTACTTATTTGTTCTCTTCTGTTGAAAGATTCATGATAACAATTTTATAGGATATGAAAGAATTCTAGATGACATCAGTAAACTATATATTATACTAGATAATGCTGAGTTATGGCTCGAAATCCACTCATCTGTAAGCTACTATTTTAGATATTTGGACTTGATTGAATTCATCTAGTTAAAATATTAGATATGCACTGGGTTGTTCAAAACAAAGTCTCAATGCTCATCGAACAAGTTTATTCTCTCGTTTACAATTGTTGGTATCAAGATTAGGATTGTTGTTGATAGTGTATGTATGTATGATCTAAATAATCTATGGAAGTTAATATTGAGAAATTATTTGACTTGATAGATCGTGTAATAATTGGTTCTATATGTGATTGCAAGATACAGAACAGACGTAAGATTATTGAATATATATTATATGAATGCATTCGTAGATGTTGGAAAAAAAACAAATGTACTTTTATCAATATCAAATAAAAGGATAGAGAAGAAAAAGTCTATATATGATTAACAACAAATTATATTGTTTTAACATCTTTTCTTTTTCTCGAAGAGACACGATATTTGTTATTGTAGATATGATTTATGATACTTGATGTATATTCTGCTTTTATTCTTTCGTGGAAACATTAGAATATATATCGTTAGATGATAATATTCCAGTAATTAAAGAAGAATAGCTTGTGAAAAAGCTATCCTTTCATTCAAAGGTCTCTGCAGAGTATCATCACTGTAAATAACAATGAAATAATAGCTTCCATAAAGAGTTATAAAATTTAACAATCCACCAATTTTATGCTCTGAAATAAATGAAATCTTATTGATCAGAAATAGTTATAAAATTGAAAAAGGATCCTTGAATATCATTACGATAGATAATTTTAATTTATTTTCATCAAATCGGTTGTTAATGATAAATAATTATCACATATAATTATAAGCAAGTATATATAAATATTTTTCTTTATTAATCTGTCTATTAATTGGAAATTGTATTGTTTGTATTATTTTCAGCTGCTAATCAATGTATATATCGACACTCACTTATAGATGACTAATTTTAATCAACATCTACACTATCTATTCATTTCAAAAGATCCTTTCAAATAAAAGCAAATAAAATAAATAAGAAAAGTGCGTGTGGATGTAGGTGCAAGATATAAATAATACCCACACCCACCCTAGGTGTCCCATCCGATGCAACAATTTGGAGTGTACAATTGATTTTTCATTCAATCAAGAACAAAATGAGATAAAGACCAGAAGTTTTGACGATGTGAGTGTCATTAAAATAACTCACCAACATTCATATCCTCAATTTTCCTGTAACGGCGAGTATTTCTGCTAATTATAATTATGATTCTAGTATTACATAAATTATTAATTTATCGAACAACGAGTTTAATATTCGTTATTAGTTAACCTTTAATCTGATGATATGTGTACTAGATTACGCATAAGAAAAACGTATCGTTAAATTCGTATCCTTGTGTAATTCTAATGTAAAATTCAAAAACAAAAGAAAATGCTGGGAGACTTCTGACGTGAATATTTGCAAAGCGAATATGTGTTTTTATTGTTAGTGACCATATTATGTCTTATCTTTTGAGACAGTTGGAAAAAACGAATACTTTTTTTCTTCCTTCTACTCACCTAGCTTTACGATATAGACTGAGTAATACACAGAACAGGATTTCATTATAGGCAGTAGTAATAAACATAAGAAATGGCTAACAATGCCATAAAAACATTGACATAAAGAAATCTGATTCTCATATATATATAAAAGAGCTTATTCATCTCTCTCACCATCATCTATTCAATCGAAAAACTCACAAAATTTTTATTTTATTGTCGCATAATACACAGAATGAACACAATATCTAATAGCAGCGAACGGCGAACACGCATAGTACAAAATCATTTACTCATTTGCTTAGATGAGTCTATACACGAAACAAACAAAGATTACAAACATATTTTGACTCAAATAAAAACTGGTGTCGACAATGTTAGCGTATTTACACAAAGAGATGAGTGTATCGACTTTCTTTCCGATATTGAAGACGTCAAGTATTTTCTTGTTGTCGAGAACACTATAGCTCAACAAATTATACCCCTCATCAATGATATTCCTCAGTTGGATGGTGTGTACATCTTCAATAGCATTGAAACATTACATCAAGAATGGACCAAAAACTGGCAGAAAGTTAAAAGCGTTCATACCAACATTAAAGATCTCTGTCAAGCATTACAACTGGATGTTAAGCGATATAACCACGATTCGATTGCTGTCAGTTTCATCACCGAATACGAATTGTCTTTAACTGATGATTTAAATCAGTTAGAGCCAACTTTTATGTACACCCAGATATTCAAGGAAATCATCCTTGATATAGGACATGGTAAACAGGCCATTAAAGAATTTACTTCATACTGCCGACAAAATAACTTCGGCTCACCAATCAATATTGATCGTTTTGAAAAAGAATATCATGCTCAATCAGCTATTTGGTGGTATACTTATCCATCATTTATCTTTTCTATGCTCAATTATGCTCTTCGGTCTATGGAAAGCGATACCATTATTAATATGGGTTTTTTTATTCATGATCTTCATTTACAAATTTATCAACTACATCAACAGCAGTTTGATACTGATCATGCCAAATCATTCACAGTCTATCGCGGGCAAGGTCTATCTAAAGCAAACTTCCAAAAACTACAAAGAACAAACGGTTGTTTAATGGGGGAAATATCAACTCGTAACGGTGGATTTACCGCGCTTTCGTAACCCGAAAGCCCTGTCATTTTTTTTCAACAGGGCTTTCGTACCTGAGTTTAACTGGGCTTTCGTATCGATTTTGACAGGGCTTTCGTATCGAATTTTAACGGGGCTTTTATACCGGAGTTTAACAGGGCTTTCGCATCAGTTTTAACAGGGCATTCGTAACGAATTTTTTATTGCATTGATACGTAAGCTAAAAGACTAATACTCCATAAGAAAACAAGGTATTCGTTGCGAATACTCTTGAGAGCATATATATATATATACGTATATATGTTTAGTTAGTAAGTATGATCCATTCGTAACGAATAAAAAGTCTTTTTGTTGTTGTGTTATTTTTTGTTTTTCATATCTTCTTTGTGTTGTAAGAAATAAATTTAAAAAAAGATTAAGATGTGTTGATTTATATTCTGGTTCTTTGTTACTACTCTTAAACTTTGTTCATGGTTACTTTGATAAAATACTTACATCAATACTAAAGCTCTGTTAATAGTATTTAATTTGAGATAATATCAACAATTTTGGCTTTACGATAACCCTGTACGAGCGGTACGAAGACCCTGCAAAAAACGATACGAAGGTCCTGTAAAATGTATAGGTACACTTTGTCAATACGATACGAAAGCCCTGTATATTTGTGATACGAAAGCCCTGTAAAAACTGATACGAAAGCCCTGTAAAATCGATAAAAAAGTGCATTAATTTTTGATTACGAAAGCCCTGTCAAAAAGGCGATACGAAAGCCCAGTAAAACTTAAAAAAACACTGGGCTTTCGTAACCGACCGTTACGAGTTGATACTTTCTCGTTTAATGTCTTTCAATAACTTTTTATCCACTAGTACTGAGCAAGACGTAGCTCTCGGACTTGCTTCAAGTGCGTCAGGAAATGTGGACATGGTTGGCATTTTATTTGTAATGTTCATTGATCCTTCCATAAAATCAGCACCATTTGCCTCCATCAAAGGCAAGAGCTATTTTAAGGAAGAAGATGAAATTCTTTTTTCAATGCATACCGTTTTCCGAGTGAATGCAGTTAAAACAATGGACACTAATAATCAACTTTATCAAGTCGAACTACAATTAACATCAGATGATGACCAACAACTACGATTACTTACTGATCGGATACGAGAGGACGCTACTGGTGGTACTGGATGGCAGAGATTGGGTAGCTTATTGCTTAAAATTGGTCAATTTAATAAAGCTGAAGAACTTTATAATGTATTACTCGAACAGACATCTGATGAGGATGAAAAGAAACATTATTATAATCAGCTGGGATATATCAACGATGGGCAGGGTGATTATGAAAAGGCTATTTGGTATTACGAACAAGGACTGCAAACCGATCAAAAAACTCTTTCTGCAAATCATCTAGATTTAATTACTTCATACAACAACATCGGCAGTGCATATGACAGGATGGGAGAATATTCGAAAGCACTGTCATTTTTCGAAAAAGCACTTGAAATTGATCAAAAAACTCTTCCTTCAAATCATTCTTATTTGGGTAGTCTATATAACAACATTGGCAGTGTGAATGACAAGATAGGAGACTACTCGAAAGCAATTTCATTTTACGAGAAAGCACTTGAAACTAAACAAAAAACTCTTCCATCAAATCATCCTTTATTGGGTGCTTCATACAGCAACATCGGTTTGGTGTATAATAAGATGGGAGAATACTCGAAAGCGCTTTCATCACACGAAAAAGCCTATAAAATCTTTCGAAAAACTCTTCCTTCAAATCATCCTGATTTGGCTACTTTCTACAACAATATCGGTAATGTATATGACAAGATGGAAGAGTACTTGAAAGCACTTTCATTTTTCGAAAAAGCATTTGAAATTCGACAAAAAGCTCTTTCCTCAGATCATCCTTCATTGGCTACCTCATACAGCAACATAGGTTTGGTGTATAATAAGATGGGAGAATACTCGAAAGCACTTTTATCTCACCAAAAAGCCTATAAAATCTATCAAAAACTCTTCCTTCAAATCATCCTGATTTGGCTACTTCATACAACAATATCGGTTTGGTATATCAAAGCATGGGAGAGTACTCGAAAGCACTTTCATCTCACGAAAAGGCACTTGAAATCTATCGGAAAACTCTTCCTTCAAATCATTCTTATTTGAGTAGTGTATACAACAACATCGGTACTGTGTATGACAGTATGGGAAAGTACGCGAGAGCACTTTCATTTTATGAAAAAGCACTTGAAATTGAACAAAAAATTCTTCCTTCAAATCATCCTGATTTGGCTACCTCTTATAACAGCATCGGTGGTGTGTATGACAACATGGGAGAGTACTCAAAAGCACTCTTAACTCACCAAAAAGCACTTGAAATTCGACAAAAAGCTCTTCCTTCCAATCATCCTTCATTAGCTACTTCATACAACTACATCGGCTTAGTGTATGACAGTATGAGAGAGTACTCAAAAGCACTTTCATCTTACGAAAAAGCACTTGAAATCTATCAAAAAACTCTTCCTTCAAATCATCCTGATTTGGCTACTTCATACAACAATATCGGTACTGTGTATGACAGAATGGGAAAGTACGCGAGAGCACTTTCATTTTACGAGAAAGCACTTGAAATTGAACAAAAAATTCTTCCTTCAAATCATCCTTCATTAGCTACTTCATACAACAATATTGGTGGTGTGTATGATAGTATGGGAGAGTACTCGAAAGCACTTTCATCTCACGAAAAAGCAGTTGAAATTCGAGAAAAAACTCTTCCTGCAAATCATCCTTTATTGGCTACTTCATACAACAACATCGGTTTGGTATATCAAAGCATGGGAGAGTACTCGAAAGCACTTTCATCTCACGAAAAAGCACTTAAAATTTGGCAAAAAACTCTTCCCTCGAATCATCCTTCATTGGCTACTTCATACAACAACATCGGTACTGTGTATTACAATACGAAAGACTATTCGAAAGCACTGTCATATTATGAACGTGCTTTGGACCTATTTGAACGTGTATTACCTCCAACTCATCCTGATATAAAAACTGTGAAAGAGAGTATTGAAATTGTAAAAGAAGAAATTATAGAGAATAGTTGATAAATAAATAAAAGAATATTTTGTTCGCTTATGCTTGAATTAATTCTAATTTTAGTGACTCCCAGGCGTGTACAGAGAGCAGCTGTGTAAATAGCAAAAATGTAATGGATAAAGCCGACCGATAAGGGAATACACATACATATGTCTGTGTATAAAAAATCTTCTCAGACATATTTTCATTTATAATTCTTTACGAGGGTATTCCTTGTAATAAGCAAAGAAGAAATAAATAAATATTATCTTAAATAATAATCGTGGAATGAAACAATAAAAAAAGAATAGCTAATGTGAAATTGAATTGAATTGTTTTGTTATATTGTTGAACGAGGCATAGTTTGACGAAGAAAAAGTTAAAAACTGCGTTTAAATGTTCTTGATTGTCATGGTATAAATATTTCTTTCAATGAAGATAAGTTTTATTCTTTATTTTGATATTGATTTTGAACTTTTTGCATAGTTGGTATTTGGTTAAACTATACACTTAACTTTCATTATCACTTACACATCAAATCAATACTATATTTTAATAAATTTGTTTAAATAATGGTACTTTTAATTTATGTTATATATTAGATTCATTCATGTTTTGTTCATCAGAAGTTACTCAAACAAATCTTTTCATGACTACAATTATTCTTTATATTTAAAAATTCGAGATGCTTAATGTTAAAATAGTATTCTATTTCAAGCACACGGAAACAATCTATATCTTCGATAAACACGTTTTTTACAATCGAATATTTCATAGACTAGTCTTCAATATACAAATATTCTTCAATCGGGAATGCATTGAGGATGGATATGGATTCATCATTTATGTGCCCATATCCATAGATTGAAGAAACTCAAAACTTCATGACCGAGCATTTTTATTACATCAAGTGAGATATTGTTGAATGCGGGGCTTATTAAAGTTTGTGTCGCTTTACTTGGATCATTTAATTCATCTAAAGAAATCCTCATAAAATAGAAATAATAACTATTGATCATGGCACGGTCCTTATTTCTACTCACTCTCTGTATGCTGTAAGTCGTTAAAACAAAACAATCATTAATCTAATAAATTCATTCGTTTTAGTCGTGCGTAGGGTGCAGCGGCATTTCCTTTGTACATATTATGAGCTAGAAAATTTTGTATTAAATTTTATGCATTATATCTCAAGTAGTGTTCTTTGAGAACTCAAAAAATATTTATAATCTTGCTGGTATAAGAACTTTTTTCTCTTCATATAAATGGGTACGCTTTTTTTTTAATCTTTTTTGTTTCTACTTGGGGCATTATAAATAGCATTTTTTTCGCATAGATAATCTGTTAAGAAGATTTCTTCGTTTATTTTTGTTGTAATTGGTTTGTGAAAACATTATTCTAATGTGCGACAAACAACGACATAGCATATAATAGAATATTTAATTAAAATCTTAGTATAAAATACATCAGAAAAGAATTTTGAAGTTAGTTGTTTTTAACATAACATCTCGTATCATGAATGTTATTTTCTTATTTCTTTTAGATAAATCGATTAAAATGTCGTCGGGAATAGATTACAATTCATTATTTATATCAATACAAACAAATTTATATAAATACGGTGGACCAATTCTGATGGTGCTGGGCACTGTAAGTTGCGTACTTAGTTTGATTGTTTTTACAAAAAAAACTCTACGTAAAAATCCATGTGCAATATATTTGGTGGCATATAATATTGGTAATCTTCTACAAATTTATACAACAATGTTATTAGCGATACTATCAATTGGTTATAATATCGATCCTACTTTATATAGTCTAAGTTTCTGCCATTTTCGTTATTATACACAGTTTTTGTTTACTATTTTAAGTCCATCTTATTTAATATTGGCATCAATTGATCGAATATTAATCACCTCACCAAATGCTCTAACAAGACAACGCAGTACTTTACATGTAACTTATATATCCATCATAGGTGTAACATTGGTTTGGGTATTAGCTCAAATGCATACATTATTTCTGACCCATATTAGCGAACCAGTACCATATATTATCGTTTGCACTTTCCAGCCTGGATTCTATTTAACATTCATAGATTATTATACAATTTTAATCCAAGACATTCTGATTCCTTTATTGATGATTATTTTGGGAATATGGGCTGTGAAAAATCTTCGACAAAGACGTCAGGTCACTGCTGTTACTGTCACCGCAGCTACTGTTGTTGTGCGTTCTACTCAATCAAAGTCAAAGGATAGTCAACTTATTCAAATTTTAATGATTGATATCGGTATATATATTGTATTCAGTGCAATGATGCCACCTGTTCTTATATACTTACAAATACTTCAAACTCAACCATATGATTTTGCTAAACTTGAACTCGTAAGCCTGCTTTTGAATGTTGCTCTGTTCAGTTCTTATGTCCCATTTTGTGTTGGCTTCTATACCAATTTACTCGTGTCTAAAACATTTCGATATGAAGTCAAAAATATTATCAAGTGTTAATATGTTGTTCATGATTGTTAACACAAATTACTCGTAACATCAGACTAATTGTTGAATGTTGTACTATTGTGTGTTTCTTTGTTTATTGTAATCAAGCATCTTGTAAAACTGTTGTAAACAACTATTTTTTATTCAACAATAAATATTCATATAAGGAAATCAAAAAGTTTTGAGAGTGTGTGTGAGGTGGAAGAGGGTGTCATCTTTATATTTCACCCATACCCACATCCACTCATTCTTACAAATCAAAATTTTATAATTAACAAATTGACAATCAGAGTAGAAACAACTTAAGATAAAATCCAAATCCTACTTAACGAGAATTACGATTATGGAAAACCATTCAATAAACCGATTAGAAAACCAATTATAATAGAAGCTGCACATAATTTGATTAACAGTGAGTATTCTTTTAACCCTAATGAAAGTACTCATCAAGCAAGTACGACTTGCCAGCGTGAGTACTCACATGCGTTGTTTCTGTAAGATTATACAAAAATAGAATAAAACTACGTAATACAGAAAAATGAATTAATTAAACGTAAAATAAGAAGAAATATTGTCACGACTTATGTTATTTCCATTCTTTTCTAATGAACCATTTGTTTTAATGTATTGAGGGTGTTCGTGTGGATATAATGTTGGCGAATCAGCAAAATAATATATAAGTATTAGATAAGTAAGTAATGATAAATATCAAATATTAATAATTTTTATAATAATTTTATTTTTAAATAAATAAATTTAATACAAGTGTTACGCGTTTCGAATTTTGATTCTCTTCAGACAATATCTATCTATCTATCTCCTCAATTGTACTTCCTTTTGTACCCTTTCGTTGTCTATTTTCTACTGTATACTCTCGTCTAGTTCTTCTGCAATATCTTCTCATTAGGTCAATGTGTTATCTTTTATCTATTCAACTCAAAAGTGTAGGTGAGGGAGTAATGCTCAATTCATGGGGATAACTAACCACTACGATATCCTTATTATAAAAAAATTCACAAAAATTAAACATACAAAAAAAATCATATATATGAAAAAACTACAAAATAATTAGAATGCTCATCGAGGAGTCGAGCTTGTCGATGATGTATCTGAAACATAAAAAAGAAAAAAGCGCGAGTATCTTTATTCTCGTATTTGTCCTAGTATGTTTTTAACTACTGATTTTGATGATTTGTTATGTACTAAAATGTTTTTCAGATTATCTGTTAACTTATGTGCAAAAATAACTGAAATGTCACTAATAGGAGTATCTTCGAATATTTCCTTCCATAGTGAATGAAATGTTGCCCCGAAACTTGATAAACTAAGTGTGTAGGTAAAATACGCTAAAATATCTTTTTTAAATCTATTCTCTTTTTTTCTTGTTTTTTATTTCAATTTGGATCTAAAAACCTGATCTCTACACTCACTGTGCTTATTTCCCAAAAGTAAAGTTAAATCATTTTTACCTGTTAATGTACTATACAAACATCTAAAATGTGCTTCAATAAAATTGGGCTGATACTTATTTTTTCTATCTCTTCTTCTAAATCAGACTTATGTGAACATATCCTAACGATCCTCATTATTGCTGAAAATGGGATATTTTTGAGCACCTGCGGCGGATGTGCAGAATCAAAAGATAAAATATATGGTTGAGCCGCTAACTTCCGAAAAATCTTAGTTCTAAAATCTGGTGCTTCTACACTTACTCTAACATCTAAATAGTCAACGTACTTACCTATTTCGTATGTTGAACCTATATTTTTATCTATTTTTCCAAATTCTTCTAAAACTTGATTCATTTCTATTTTAGTTTTTTTAGTAGTAAGAAATATGTCATCCCGAAATCTGAAATATAATTCTCCCTCTAAAATTTGTTTTTGTCTGAAAGATTTCTATCATTTTCTCATGTAAACATCCGCTAAAACTTGCGTACACTCTGATCCAATGGGTCCTCCTCTAACTTGTTTAAAATATTTGGGTTTTTGACCCGGATGTGGGTGTGAGTATCGTATTCATCTTTTGGTGAAACTGATGCGCTCACTCACACCCTCAAGATGGAAACGACCGTTTCCATAGTATTCCGATGATCGGATCTGTTCCCTGAATTTGTCGGATTCCACCTGGAACCGACACGAACTTGTTAAAATCGGCAGCCGTTACCGATCATCAACTCATGGTACCGTACCGCTCGCTTTTTCCAGCGGATTCCAGCTAGAAATGCCGAGTTTTCTGAGGGTTTTCTCCGGAAATTCACAGAATACGGCTTCAGGAATCATCGTTCTATGTATGTTTACCAAATGCAATTATTGCTTTGAAAACTTTTGAATATCCTTCTTGATTCAGATACTCTTCTTATTGTTGAACGACTTAGTATTGATTCATACTTATTATCATTAACTAAAAAAAAAGTCATAAAAAAAAGACATGAACATTTTGTTTTACCGTCTTACTTGTTGATTTAGTTATAAGTGATATATCTCAAAACACTTTTTCTATTGTATTAAGATATTTTTTTGTTTTATCATTAAGTTTCATATAAGATGGACATTTACCATAAAGCTTTGTAATATCTTTAGGTAACTATATTTAAATAAATAGAAAAACAAAAAGAAAAGATTATTTTTGTTGTTTAATAATTAATTCAAATATTTACTTCCGGTAGATCATAAAGAATCACAAGTAACGCTCGCACAGAGACTCGCTCAGCTCTTTCTCGCAGAAGTGTTATTTCTAATAGAACTAAAGACTTTCTCTACAACACTGCTTTTCGCCTACAAAATAGTTCTAAAAAAATCCTAAAAACCTAATATCAGATTCGTGTTCCTCGACTTCGATTACCCTTCGGTAAAAAATTTACGGAAACCAGTCGTTTTTGTTTCAAGATTAGTCTTCGACCAAACAGTGAAGTGCGTATACACAAGCAAGCAAGCAGATAGTTTATGTTTGCAAGACTCTTCTCTACGAGAAAGAGTGCTTAAGGAAGATGATCTTAAAAGAACTGATTTTCATTTTCGATATCTCATCTATCTCAGTATTCCAGTTTGGATTTTAATAATGAGATGTGAATATTACATGCACTTATTTGTTCTCTTCTGTTGAAAGATTCATGATAAGAACTTTATACAGTATTTTTCTATAACGGTGAGTATTTCTAGCTTTAATTGTGATTCTAATATTGACTAAATTATTAATTTCTCAAACAATAAGTTAAATATTCGTTATTATTTACACTTTGTGCTGATAATATGTGTACAAGATTGAGTAGATTTTATTGATCGTTCACAAAGAAAACACGATCATTTAATTTGAATCCTTATGTAATCTCAATATAAATTTAAAGACAAAAGAAAATGCTGCGAGACTTTTAGCGTGTTTTATTTATAAAGAAAATATGTTTTTCTTTGTTGGCGACAATACTATCGCTCATCTATGAAGAAAGTTGAAAAAAATGAATTTCAACTTTCTCGTTCTTTGTCATCACCTGGCTCTATCATGTATATGAAAGAATACAGAGGACAAAGTTTTATTATAATTAATCTAAATCAACTTGTGAAGATAGATAATGATGTCGTATAATTGTTAGATAAAGAGATTCCATTCTCATATAAATAATCGAGCTTTTTCATTCCTTTTGTTCTTTATTCTTTCTCTTTTATACAACAAGAATCATCCTTCTCTTCACAATATTCACTGCGTAAATACTCAACGATATCAGTAGTACGTGAAGAAATGAAAGAGAATCAGCATTTTTTACGGCCAGAGATATATCATGCAATAACATTCACTTTTATCAATTCAGTCAAAAATCCACATAATACACGAAATGGTCACAATACCCGATAGTATCGAACGACGAAGACGTATGGTACAAAATCATTTACTCATTTGGTTAGATGAGTCTATGGACGAAACAAACAAAGATTACAAACATATTTTAACACAAATACAAACCGGTGCCGACAATGTTAGCGTCTTTACACAGAGAGATGAATGCATCGACTTTCTTTCCGATAGTGAAGACATCAAGTCTTTTCTCATTGTCGAGAATACGGTGGCTCAACAAATTATCTCTGTCATCAACAGTGGTTTATCCAGCGGGGGGGCACGGGGCTTTTTGCCCCCTCGGAGGATACCTCTGCCCCCCCGGAATTCAGAAAAATTACGCTTTTTGCGCCTGAAACTCTATGTTTGCCACCCCGAAGAGAGATTTTTGCCCCCCCGGCAATTAGTTTTGCACCCTCGGACGAAAAAAGCTGGATAAAACACTGGTCATCAATGATATTCCTCAGTTAGATGGTGTTTATATCTTTAGTCATATCGATATCCTACATGAAGAATGGATGAAAACCTGGCAAAAAATCAAAAGCGTTCATACCAACATCAAAGACCTATGTCAAGCATTACAAATGGATGTCAAGCGATACAGTCAAGAGTCAATTGCTATGAGTTTTGTCACCGTAAATGAGATGGCTGCAACTGATGATTTAAATCAGTTGGAACCAACTTTTATGTACACCCAAATATTCAAGGATATTCTTCTTGATATGGAACATGGTAAACAGGCCATTATACAATTTACAGCTTATTGCCGACACCTTGACAGCGGATCGGCGAAGATTATTAATGAATTTGAAAACAAATATGATGCTCAGTCAGCTATTTGGTGGTATACTTACCCATCATTTCTCTATTCTATGCTGAATTCTGCTCTTCGCTTTATGGAAGGTGATACCATTATTAATATGGTTTTTTTTATTCATGATCTTCATCTACAAATTCAACAACTGCATCAACAGCAGGTTAATAGTTACTATGACAAACCGTTCACAGTTTACCGCGGACAAGGTCTATCCAAAACGAATTTTGAAAAACTCCAAAAAGCAAAAGGTGGTTTAATGTCTTTCAATAACTTTTTATCCACTAGTACTGAGCAAGATGTAGCTCTCGGACTTGCTGATAGTGCATCAGACAACGTGAACACGGTTGGCATTTTATTTATAATGTCCGTTGATCCTTGCATAAAATCAGCATCATTTGCCTCTATCAAGAAGCTGAGTTATTTTAGGGACGAAGATGAAATTCTCTTCTCAATGCACACCGTTTTTCGAGTGGGTGCGGTTAATCAAATCAAAAATAACAGTCAACTTTATCAAGTTGAACTACAATTAACGTCAGACGATGATCAACAACTACGATTACTTACTGACCGGATACGAGAAGAAGCTGGTGATGGTACTGGATGGGAGAGATTGGGTAGCTTATTGCTTAAAATTGGTCAATTTAATAAAGCTGAAGAACTTTATAATGTATTACTTGAACAGACACCTGATGAGGATGAAAAGCAACATTATTATAATCGGCTGGGATATGTCAAAGATGGTCAGTGTGATTATGAAAAGGCTATTTGGTATTACGAACAAGGACATGAAATAGAACAAAAAACTCTTCCTTCGAATCATCCTGATTTGGCTATTTCATACAGCAACATCGGTGGTGTTTATGACAGCATGGGAGAGTACTCCAAAGCACTTTCATATTACGAGAAAGCACTTGAAATTGATCAGAAAACTCTTCCTTTAAATCATGCTGATTTCGCGCAGTCATACAACAACATCGGTATTGTATATTACAACATGGGAGAATATTTGAAAGCACTTTCATATTATGAAAAAGCACTTGACATCTTTCGAAAAACTCTTCCTTCAAATCATCCTACTTTAGCTACTTCATACAACAACATCGGTAGTGTGTATGAGAAGGTGGGAGAGTACTCGGAAGCACTTTCATCTCACGAAAAAGCACTTGAAATTCGACAAAAAACTCTTCCTTCAAATCATCCAGATTTCGCGCAGTCATACAATAACATCGGTATTTTGTATGACGAAATGGGAGAGTACTCGAAAGCACTTTCGTCTCATAAAAAAGCGCTTGAAATTTATCAAGGAACTCTTCCTTCAAATCAACCTCTTTTGGCTGCTTCATACAACAATATCGGTACTGTATATGACAAAATGGGAGAGTACTCGGAAGCACTTTCATCTCATAAGAAAGTACTTGAAATCTATCAAAATAGTCTTTCTTCAAATCATCCAGATTTCGCTAATTCATACAACAATATCGCTAACGTGTTTTACAATATGGAAGACTATTCGGAAGCACTATCATATTTCGAACGTGCTCTAGACATATACCAGCGTACATTACCTCCAACTCATCCTCATATCAAAATTGTCAAAGATAGTATTGAAATTGTAAAAGAAGATATGATAGAGAATAGTTGATAAATAAAAAGAATATTTTGTTCACTTATTTTTAAATAAATTCTATTTTTCAGTGGCATACACATGCGTACAGAGAATAACTCTGTAAATAATAAAAACGTAATGCACAAAGCCGACTGATAAGGTAACACACACACACACACATGTCTGTGTATAAATGACCATCTCAGACATGTCTACATTTCTAATTCTTTTCGAGAGTATTCCCTGTAATAAAAAAAGAAGAAACAAATATATATTATCTTAAATAATAATCGTGGTATAAAAGAATAACTTATGTGAAATTGAATTGAATTGTTTTGTTATATTGTTGAATGAGGCATAGTTTCATGAAGAAAAAGCTAAAAACTGCGTTTAAATGTTCTTGATTGTCATGGTATAAATATTTCTTTCAATGAAGATAAGTTTTATTCTTTATTTTGATATTGATTTTGGACTTTTTGCATAGTTGATTTTTGGTTAAACTATACACTCAACTTTCATTATCACTTAAATATGGAATCAGTACTATATATAAACAAATTTATTTAAATAACACTACTTTTAACTTATATAATATATAGATTCATTTATTTTTTGTTCATCTGAAGTTACTCAAGTAAATTTTTCTTGACTATAATTATTCTTTATGTTTAAAAATTCGAGATGGTTAATGTTTAAATAGTACTTTATTTTAAGCACACCTGGGATAATTGGTATGTCTGAAAAACAAAATTGTTCACAATCGAATATTTCATAGATTAGTTTTCAATATACAAATATTCTTCAATCTGAAATGCAATCAGGATGGGTGTGAATGTGGATTCATCATTTGTTTACTCACACCCATACATCGAAGAAACTGAAAACTTCATAAAGGAACATCGTTGATCCATCAAGTAAGACTTCTTTGAGTGAAAGGCTTATCAAAGTTTGTGTCGCGTTACTAGTATCATTTAATCCATCTAAAACAATTCTCACAAAACAGAAACAACAACTATTTATCATGGAACGGCCCTTATTTCTACCCACTCACTCAATGCTATAAGTCGTTAAAATAAGACAATCATTAATCTAATAAAGTCGTTCGCTTTAGCCTTGCTTAGGGTGTAGCGGTATTTCCTTTGTATATATTATGGTCTAGAAAATCTTGTATTAAATTTTAATTATTATATCTCGAGTGATCTTTTTCGAGAACACAAAAAATATCTATAGTCTTGTTGGTAAGTGAGTTTTTTTTTAATCTTTTTTCTTTCTACTTGGGGCATTATAAACAACATTTTTATCGCACAGATAGTGTTAGTCACGAGCATAATATATTAATAGACAGTATAATTGATCATTTTCTTTGCTTTATAATCTGTTAAGAAGATTTCTTAGTTTATCTTTGTTGTAATTGGTCTGTGAGAACATTATTTCAATCTGCGATAGGATATTTAATTATAATCTCAGTATAAAATACTTCAGAAAAGGATTTTCAAGTTAATTGTTTTTAACATAATATTACTTACATTGGATGTTTTTTAGATAAATCGATTAAAATGTCTTCAGAAGTAGAATACATTTCATCATTAATATCAATACAAACAAATTTATATAGATACGGTGGTCCAATTCTGATGATGCTGGGTACTGTAAGTTGCATACTTAGTTTGGTTGTTTTTACAAAAAAAAATCTACGCAAAAATCCATGTGCAATATATTTGGTAGCGTGTAATATCGGTAATCTTCTACAAATGTATACAACTATGTTATTAGCGATATTATCAATTGGTTATAATATCGATTCTGCTTTATATAGTCTGAGTTTCTGCCGTTTTCATTATTATATACAGTTTTTGTCTACTGTTTTAAGTCCATCTTATTTAATATTGGCATCAATTGATCGAATATTA
>CAJNOI010000477.1:0-46368 GCA_905250115.1 Adineta steineri
ATATATAAATAAAAATAATAAGTTAATTTCTTCCACGAGGATCCAACTTAACATAAATAGAATTTTAAGAACCATAAGAGTATTTAAGTGGCTCTCGGTATATCTGTCAGTATCGGAGGTGTCTATGAAGAAGGGACCAACACCCACACCCACCCTCAAGATGTATTCATCTATTAAACTGACGGATAAAACTAATAAAAGAAATAGCATCAAATAAAAAAGAAAGAAGCTTGCTGTTCATTAATCAATACATCATAATAATCTGAAATCAGAGAAATGAAACATCCTTATACATATAAATGAATATATCCACTGTTGATATATGTGTAGACCGTAATAATATAAAAAAATGAAATGTATTTTTATATTAAAATAAATATATCTACTTTTCATTGATTAAAAGAACATAATGATCTTTAAAAAAAATGAAATACATTCATATATATGCTATAACATTTACGAATGAGATAGAAAAATACAAATGGGGATCTTTCATCAAAAAAGCGAACTTGAATATTTATCTAATCTATCAGAGAGACATATTCCTTTATATTCAAGCTATATCTACCTGTTATTGATGTGGATCTGTAATAATTCGTGGTGACCTTGATAAACGAGAAAACAAAACGTGTACTTTTGCCAAATTAAAGAAATCGAATCTTTACGTGGCCTATTAAAGAAGCGACATATTCCTTTGTATTCAAACTATAGCTACCTATTATTAATGACGATATGTAATAATTCATTTTGACCTTGATGAACGAGAAAAATAAACGAGTACTTTCACCAAATGAAGGAAACTGAATACTTATCTATTCTGTTTAAAAAACGTATTGATATATATTGAAGCTACACCTACCTATTTTTAATGGCGATATGTAAGAACACATTGTGACCTTGACGAACGAGAAAATAAGAGAACAACAAACCAATATTTTCGCCAAATGAAAGAAATCGAATATTTATCTATCGTATTGAAGAAGAAGCATGCTTATTCTTATTCTACACTATGAACTTTTAAAAATTCTGTTTTGTTCAAAATCGGGTTTTAAAGTATCCAAATCATTGTCGTAGTTTTTTTATGCATTAATCGAATTTCAAACAGTCCGGAAATGTTTGATTTTCAATTTTGTAGAAATTTAATTTGATTTTAAAAAGATAGTGGAAAATCAACAGTGGTTGTAGGTATAATTTGAAAACCAATTTGGATTTGGAGAAAGCCATTGAATAACCGAACACTATGGAGTCTTTGTTCATTCATGTAATAGTCAGCCGGTAGAGTTATACATTCATTGTTTTCTTCGACATCTTTAGTGAGGATTTAAATGAAAACAGAAAGTATTTATTATATTTTCAATAATGCATTCGAATAAATTCAATATTAAGACTTTTTTCAAGTTAAAATTATAATACTTCAGTTATTTTATTGGAAACATTTTCTCTTGGAAAGAAATAATCTTGGTTGATTTTCAGATTCATGGAAAATGTTTCAATCGATAAATACAATGCAAAACTCTAGGAACGCCTATACGAATTCACTCTCAATTTTCTAATTAAACAATCAAACATGTAATCTCTACATTTTTTAAATAGTGTATTTTCAAGAAAGTAAAAATTCATCGATAAATTCGTGGACTTTCCCGGAATATCTTTTATTATACTCCATAAATTATTTTCTGCTTTACAGTGTAGTTATAACTATTTATGATTGATGACGAAATATAATAATTTCTTCTAACCTATTTAAACGAAGTTGAAAAAATACGGTCTGTTTCATAAAAGGAATGGAATCGAGTATTTATGTATTCTACGAAAGAAGACACAACTGAATTTCTATCTACGTTATAACAACCTATTATTGTTGATGATAATAAGTAATTCGTTATAACTGTCATATAGGATATTGAGAAAATAAAAATAAATTGGATGTATCTGCCGAATAAAATGAATCGAAAATTTATCTCATTTATGAAGCAAGATGCATGTTTTTTCGACAAAGTAAAATGGTCTTGAATGATTCTCCTTCGATCTCAAAACGAGGAATTAAAAATGTCTCTCTACAAATATAAAATACAGTATTATTTTGAAACTTCATATCATAACGACAGAGTGTTAGTTCTTGAGAGTTAATTATAATTTCTTAATTTATTCGATATAAAAATTGCCGTTACTATAATATCAAAGAATTAGTTATCATGCTTTGTATCCTATATATACATTGAGAAAAGACTTCTAGTGAAAATAAGAAATAAGAGCAACATAGACAGAAAAACAATGTTGTTCGAGAGAGACAAAGAGAGACATGTATATGTCAAAGTATTTTTTCTTTTTTTTCTTTCTTCAAGTACATGATCCGGCAGATTCGCTATTAAAATCTCCATAGTCCATCTTGCTTATATTGTATCCTTAAACTTTTCCTTCTTTTTAACATTGCTCGAAAATTTATTTTAAAGTTCTTATATTTCTTGGTGTTTCATTATACATAGAATTCTTGAAAACGGCTATGCAATAAGCCGAAACGTCGACAATAAATAAATTATTAAAGTAAAGTTAAATTTAATTTTCTTTTCTTAAATAATGATATATGATATTTTGCGCCACTGTCATTTATAAATTCCTATTGAAGTTATTGTCCTTGAAAGTTTCTAATGTTTATGATTATTTATGGCGATACTATGGGACTTCAAAAATGAAACTTTTCGGTGAATGTGTGAAAGCGCATCTTCGGTTGTACAATTTACAACGTGATGTATTATTCATTAGAATATGCAAGAGAGAAGAACTTTATCCCACCGTAACTAAAATTCGTTTAACGAATCCGCTCTTAAATCGAGTGAAACTAATCGAATAGTATTCACAAAACATACTCAAGCAGAGTTTAAATTCAAAAACGGTTATATATTCAAATATATAAACATCGAACTCGCCTTAATAATTTTTTAGAAGAAGAATATTCACCTATAATATATACAAGACTTCTAACAATAATTACACAAATATTATTAGAACAGAAAAACTACATTGATAATAATTATAACATAACTTGAATCGCTAAGACATAATAAAAATAAACTAAAACCAATCCATAAAACAACTATTGATTGTGTAGTAACTTTATCGCATAGAACTTTAACTATAGATGAGCATAATGCATTTAACAATGGACTACATTATGTTTACCCATCAACAGTTTTTGATCATTCAACATTTATGTGTAACATTGAACGTTATTTTACTCGTCATTTAAAAATTATACCAAACTATAAACATTATGAACAAAGTAGATTAAATGAAAAGATTACCCATTGACTTACTCCTGAACAATTAGACACAGCATGCCAAAATAAGATCCATAGCAAATATAGCACGAAACAAAGCTAAAATTGAATTTCAAACATTGAGACAACAACATAGAAACACAGTTCATATTTTACGTTCAATTGCAAAAGATAATTCAATTGTAATAACAAAACTAGATAAAGGTCGTGGAGTTGTAATTGTGAATAAAGCTGAATATATTAAAAATAAATTTCGTCATTTTCTATAATTTATTTACTTGAATGTCTATTATACTGAAGGTTTCTATTTACGTCTTTTTTAACTGAATATATGTTATCAAAAAGAAAGAAAAAGAAGGAATCAATTGTTTTTATATATGATACATATATATCTCGAAAATTAAATAAGAACAAAAATAATAATGTGAAACTGATACTTTAAATAAAACTAATCGAAAGTATCGAATTGTTTGATAACTATGGTTTAGAATAGAAATACTTAACTTGATTTATAAGAACGCTTGACTTGTCCATCTCTAGTCTAAAATGATCGAAATTAATGCTTATATCTCATGATTATCATTGATTGCTGTTTGTCTTTTTCATTTATTATTAAAATCATATTCAGATTTGAATCAAGTCTCTTATTTTAATTTTGCCAAAAAAAGAATTAATTTCCTGACAATATAAATACTTTAAATATTGCTTTCATTATAAAAAATTGTTGAAAGTTAAAGAGAGTAAAATGAGTGGAGAATATCATGAATATCTTCAAAATGAAAATTAGATTTGTTTTTTTTTGTTAATGTAATCTCACAGTTTATATTCATTAAATATTTTTCTTCGAAAAGAAAATGATATGAATGTCTTTAGATTAGTGTTTGAATGATTATTAAATTATAGAAGTATTATGAAATGTAAAGATTGGCGATTCTCAAAATATTTCGTCAAATTAATTTAAATGATAACTACAAGGATTTTGGGACATCCAGTGAATCAAATTATGCAGCAACAATTATTACCAATATTTTTTCTTTTACTCTATACTCCATATATGTCGAAATGAGAATATTATTGAGTCTAATATTTTTTCTCTATTTCTCTGTTTCAGTAAGACTGATGTAATTAACAAGGAAATAACTTTATATAATATGAAAAAAATTTGTTCATAAAATAGTTCAATTAATAAAATAACGTAAATGGATTATAACCATAGACATTTCTTTTGATTTAGTAAAAATAAATCACCCTACACTTCATTTGTATTATTTTACTTGTATAAACTTCATACTCTCTCAAATCAAATATATTCTTCTTAAAGATAGTTTTATTCCTCAAAATCAGGGAAAAATATCCAATTTTACGAATAAAAGATGAAGTTCACCCTAGAATTTGATTTCTAACTAACATGGTGCCCATAATCTGTTTGTCACTAGACATAATAAACGATGACATCTTTGCTGAACATCTTTGTTCTGCTTAATCTCAAGAGTTAATCTTTTTTATTTATTATTTTTAAAGTCTTTTAACTGATACAAAAAAAAGAAAGGCTTTCCTCTAAAATTTTTCTTTTGTAAATCAGTTTCTGATATAATACATGATTAATTTCTACGAAGAAAAACAAATCATGTTTCAATAACTGATATCTGTGGAACAATCCTGTTTCTCCATTTTCGAATGCAATATACGATGATTTTAACTAATATTGGTACGAAAATTTTTGAAACCGTTGTCAATCCACCAATTAAACCAATTAATATGGTGATAACATAAAGTATATTATTTCTTGTTTTAATAGTATAAGTACATTCTATAGGTTGACATTCGTCATAATATCGATCATACATTTGTGTTGAATTCCATTCTTCAATCATTAAATTATTAAGAAGATATTCAATTGTTGAATCTTCAAAATATTGACTTGGTAACGATGAATCAAGAGCAGTCACATTTTTTAGAACAGGTGGTGTCAAATAAACTTGTAATTGATCTATACAGGTTTGATTATAAAAGCATTCGAGAGTAGATCGAAGCAATGCTTCAGTCGTATAACATCCCACATAGAAACCTGTTACATTGAAAACTCTTATATTATTATAACCATTAAAAAGAGAAGAATTATCGATACATATGTTTGATAAAGAACAAATGCAGTTGCCGTAAACTCGACTAGTTGTGCGTAAAATAGAATCGTTTACTTTGTGTAGTTGGTAATTTGTTTGCCTTCCAGAAAGTAAAACATTCCCTTGAATGGTCTTTCTGATCATATTGAGTGATAATAAAAAATTATTTGTTGTTGATAATTTAAACTCATCAATGAATGATTGAGTTTGTAGTTGAAATAATTCTGATGGTGTAACAGAGACAGTAATATATTGTTGTGAATTAAATTGAATCAAACTGTTAGACATCATACTGTCAATTAGCTCACAAAATGCACGTAAAGCTTCAAACTGATACGGACCTGTTATTCGAAAGTCGCCGCTAACAAAATAAGTTGTATGATATACATTAGAAATATATGATATCCAATCGTTGGTGATAAAAAAACTGGTGCATACTTGATGAAGTGTATATTCAATAGAAAGAAATCTTTCATAGTTAATTGAAATATGTTTACACGGGCATGTAAGAGTTTGTGAATACTTAGAATATAATTGTTCATATTTTGCGAGAGTAGGTGTTGGAACATTGATAGTCATTGTAACGTTGGATAAGAATGTATATAAGAGAAGAATTGTTATTGACAGGATGAGCAATAAAATATATAATCTTGTTGATATTCGTTGAGTTCGAAGTTTATGCTCGTCCGTTGAAGGTGGCACAGATGGAAATAAATTAAAATTAAACAAAACATTTGTGCATTTTCGCCACAATATCATAGCCCGTTCCTTTTTGTTCATCACTTAAAAAAATAAATAAAATTGGTTGATATTTTTACCTCGATAAAATAATATTCTTCTGATTAATCATAATTATCTGAGAGTGCGAGTGTGGATGAGAATATCTATTCTATTCTTACATTCTCACCCACACCCTGCTCTCTAGATGCTTTGTTCAACTATGACTTACCAATGAGTGGTTGTGTTAATTCTTTCTTCTTTCTCACAAACTTGACTACTTGTGGTACAATGCAACTTAGAATTGTTATAAGACCACCAATAATACCAAACATTGTGGTGGTAATGTAAATGACGTTATTTCTTGTTTTAATAGTATAAGTACATTCTATAGGTTGACATTCATCATAATATCGATCGTAAAATTGTGTTGAACTCCATTCTTCGACCATTAGATTATTAAGAAGATTTTCAATTGTTGAATCTTCAGAATATTGGCTTGGTAAAGATAAGTTAAGAGCTGTTACATTCATTGGCGAAACAGATGATAAATAAAATTGTAATTGATCTATACAATTTTGGTCATAGAAGCATTCGAGAGTAGATTGAAGTAATGCTTCAATTACATAGCATCCCGTATAGAAACCTGGTATATAAAAATATCCCATGTTAACTAGACTACTCAAAATGGAAGATTGTGCGATGCATCTACTTGATAGAACACAACTACAGGTAGAGTAACCTACTGGACTGCTGAGAACAATAGCTTCATTAGATATGGATGTACCTACGGTTATTACGAAATTTGTCAATAAGCCAGAGACTAAACTATCTCCGTGAGTTGCGTTTCGGATGGTATTGAGAGATAACACAAAAGTATTTGTTGTTGATGATATAAATTGATTAATGAATGATTGAGCTTGTGACTGAAATAGTTCTGGTGATGCAACAGATGCAGTAATATATTGACTTGAATTAAATTGAATCAAACTATTATCAATTGTATTTTCAACTAATTCACAAAATGCACGTAAAGCTTGAAATGCATTTGAACCTGTCCGTCGAAAGTTAATGTTAGCGGATGTAGTTTTATTAGATATCACAAGATATGAAATCCATTCGTC
Source organism: Adineta steineri (assembly GCA_905250115.1). NCBI lineage: Eukaryota > Metazoa > Rotifera > Eurotatoria > Adinetida > Adinetidae > Adineta > Adineta steineri. The sequence continues at coordinate 7,243 of CAJNOI010000477.1, forward strand.
GGTAATAAAAATACTGGTGCACACTTGATGAAGTGAATATTCAATATGAAGAAATTTTTCATAGTTGATTGATATATGTTTACACGGGCATGTAAGAGTTTGTGAATACTTAGAATATAATTGTTCATATTTTGTGAGAGTAGGTGTTGGAACATTGATAGTCATTGTAACATTGGTTAAGAATGTATATAAGAGAAGAATTGTTGTTGATAGGATGAGCAATAAAACGTTTAGTCTTGTTGATATTTTTTGATTTTTAAGTTTATGTTCATCAGCTGAAGGTGGCACAGTTGGAACTAAATTAAATATTAAAGAATAATTTTTCAATATTAGAAATAATTTTAACTTTGTCTTACCAACGTTTGCTAGTGATAATTGATTTCTCTTTTTTCTTATGAACTTGACAACTCGTGGCACAACAAGTTTTAAAACTGTTATAAGACCACCAATAATACCAAACACTGTAGTAACAATGTAAATTACGTTATTTCTTGTCTTAACAGTATAAGTGCATTCTATAGGTTGACATTCATCATAATATTGATCGTACAATTGTGTTAAATTCCATTCTTCAATCATTAAACTATTAAGAAGATTTTTAATTGTTGAATCTTCAGAATATTGACTTGGTAAAGATGAATCAAGAGCTGTTACATTCATTGGCGAAGCAGTTGTTAAGTAAACTTGCAAATGATCTATACAGGTTTTGTCATAAAAGCACTGAAGAGTAGATTGAAGTAATGCTTCAATTACATAGCATCCTATGTAAAAACCTGGTACATCGAATAATGTCACGTTGCCAGAATTATTCTTATAAAAGGAAAGTTGATTCACACATGTATTTGACAGATGACAATTACAATTAGAATAACTTATCGAAGTTGATGATACACTGCCATTTATTAACGTTAAGTAGTAATTTGTTAATTGTCCAGAGAGAAAAGCGTTTCCTTGAGTTGTCTTTCTGATCATATTGAGTGATAATAAAAAATTATTTGTTGTTGATAATTTAAACTGATCAATAAATGATTGAGCTTGTGACTGAAATAATTCTGATGGTGCGACAGATGCAGTAATATATTGTTGTGAATTAAATTGAATCAGACTATTATTAATTGTGCTTTTAATTAATTCACAAAATGCACCTAAAGCTTGAAGTGCATATGAAACTACTATTCGAGGATCGTTGTTAGTATATAAATAGTGAAGAATCACATCATTATGTGAAATCCATTCATTCTTAATAAAAATACTAGAGCATGCTTGATGAAGTGTATATTCAATAGAAAGAAATCTTTCATAGTTGATTGATATATGTTTACATGGACATGTAAGAGTTTGTGAATATTTTGAATATAATTGTTCATACTTTGTGAGAGTAGGCGTTGGAACATTGATAGTTTTTGTAATGTCGGCTAATGATGTATATAAGAGAAGAATTGTTAATGATAAGGTGAACAAAAAAATGTATAATCTTGTTGATATTTTTTGATTTTTAAGTTCATGTTCATCAGTTGAAAGTGGCACAGATGGAAATAAATTAAGATTTTGACAGAAATGTTTCACTTTTCGGCAGCATTCAAAAGCTCGTCTACAAGTATGTATTCCTACAAGGAAATAGAAAAATGCACGAAAGTGATTTATATAAAACAACGAGCAGTACTGAATTCATTTTTGAATGAAAGGTTGATAATATCATAAGCAGAATTTTACATTTCAATTTTAAATAGAAAGCATCAGAGTACTTTCTTGACACCAAAATCTTTTGATACTTTAGAAGAAAATCTAATGATGTTGCATTAAAGTATGAAAAATGAAAGAAAACAAAATACTTACTATTCATTTTATGATAAAATAATATGAAATTTGTTTTTGATAATTATACTTGAATTGTTGATATTTAATTTGTAACAACAATCTGAATAAAAATAAATTGTTTGAAAACCATAAGAGAACAAAAATCAATCAGTCTAAGATTCGTATCTATATTTGTTTAAAATGTGAAAGACGAAATACCTACTGTCAGGTCTGTAGTGAGTGCATATTTCTACTCCTGAACACTCCTTTTAGTTCGTGTTTAACAAAAAACTAAAGAATCGATGTATGACATGTAGATATAGAGGAGTATTTAACTATAAAATATTATGAACAGTCTAAACGACGGGAAGTAGAGAAAAATAAGATTATTCAGTGCTTTAGTTATATATTTAATATAATATAAAACGCCATTTCGATATTAAAAATGTTATTGGAGGAAAATGTAAAGAGCGATATATCATGTGTCTACCGAAGCAAAAAGAAAGTTTTAAATTATTCTACGTTAATTGCAATAGAAGTATTGCTGAATATTTCAAAGTTTTAATTGAAAAAAAAAATAATATAAAACTCATTTTCTTACTTGGAAATGAGAAGCGAATAAAATAATAAATGATATGTTAACTTTGAAACTTCATATAGGATAAATGAGGATACATATTTACATATATATGTTACAATTCAACTGAGATTAAAATGCCCAAAATTTTACAAAAAAAGAATCTATTACAACCATTTGAAGATGTGAAAACAACTTATAATATTCGTATCCTACAGTGACGATCATTACTGTTACCTTTGCTTAATCGTCAGTCATGTTAGTTTTTCATTTACATGTATCTCTAGTAAACAGTATCATTGTGTCTTGTTCTTCGACGATACAAAAGTCACCATACAGTTAAATAAGAGATGAAAAAATATAAATATTAAGTTTCTGTTAAATAAATTGAAAAACTTAATATACCAGTACTACCTGAATATTTATTTTTTTTTCTTTGTTTGTTTTACACCGTTAAATTAGAATGAAAATCTATTAAACATCTTCTTAGTCGATACAAATTTAGTGATGAAATGTTTACGATTAGTAGTAACTATTTAGTATAGGGGAAAACTAAAAAGGTAAATAATCAGTTTACACAAAGATTTATTCTGTCTTAATACTTGTTTACTACTTAAACTACTCTTTGCTCTATTTTCTACAAGGTAAAATAATATGCTTTTTAAACAAATACAAATGACGTAGATGTATAATTTAATCAATCTAAAAAACTCTTTAAAATGTAATTAACGCTAGCTATATCATGAACATCTTAAAAGTATTCATCTATGAAAATTGAAATTATTATTTTTGTCTATATTTACATTTATTTTATCGTATACTTGTCATTTCCGTGTTTTTCTTTTCATGATATACATTACCATCTTGAGAATAAATAAATATCATAATATGTTATTTCATCATTGATATAAAATAGAATTTTTTTGATTCTAATCTATTTTACAACTATTATTAGTATTTAACTGAGAGTGTGAGCGTAGATGTACGTATTATCTTCATAGATTATTTCCACATCCACTCCCACACACACCATTCTGTTTCTCAAAGATTTAAAGGATATGTGAGAATTTTTAAGTGTTGTTCATAAAAAAATGGATCATTTTCGTAATCAAACATCAAGTCAAACACATGGTAATCCAACCAATATAACACAAAGTAATATACCGTGATATATAACAAAATATAGAATCTTCACAAGGACTACCACAAAATGTATCATTTGTACAATAGTCATATTTTCTCACGAAAAATATACTAGATGAACTTGGCGATAATGAATAACGTGATTATATGTACCAAGCTCACATCTCATAAATATATTTATGACAGTGCGATCTTTAAAGCTATTATTTTTCATCCTGAATTTAAAAAAACAAAAAAAAAGCATTTCAATGGATTGAATTAGATTTTGAAACCGTATAAAAATCTGTTCTTTTTCTATTAGTGAATGGTTTCATCAAACAATAAGAAAAATGAAAACATAAAAAGTAGATGCCTCCACGCAGGATCGAACTACGGACCTCCAGTTTACAAGACTGGCGCTCTACCACTGAGCTATAGAGGCGTATCGACCTTGATTGATTTTATTTACACAAATATAATCAATTACATCTAATACATTGAGTTTTATATGTATCGAAATTCAATTCTTTGAAGATTTTTCTGAAAATATCAAAAAAAAAGTAAAATAAAAATAAATACATGAACAATGATTCGATTGATACAAAACTATTTTTGTTTGTTTTTTCTAAATTAGATATCTTTGGTCACATTATATGTATACTTGTCCAGCATGAATTATGGCTCTTGTCGAAAAAACTCTTTTCTTTGAGCAAATAATCAACAGGATACTATACTGTTTGATACTTTAGAAAAATTGAGATAAATATGATTATGAATACTACATGGATTCTATGTCGACACTCTTATGAGAGAAAAATAACAGTTACTCATCAAGTTAGGTTTTTTCCATTCTATCACTTAAGTCATATTACCTATAGAAGAAAAAAGAATAACATCGCGAAGGTATGTGTTTATACATATTACCTTTTTTTCTACCATAAACAAAAATACGATTTATAATGACGTTGGAATTATTACCAAATGAAGTTATTATTCATTGTTTTGAATATCTTAATGCAATAGATTTATTCAATGGTTTTGATAAATTAAACTATCGTTTACAAAATTTGATTGAAAATATTCCATTATGTTTTAATTTTCAACGTGTAAAAAGAATAACATTTGATAAATTCTGTAATAAAATAGTATTGAATCCAAATCTTAAACAACAAATTTATTCATTACAGTTATCAAATGAAATTGATACATGTGGTCAAATAAAATCATTTTTATCATTATTTTCACTCAATAAATTTTGCCAACTTCGTTCATTAACTTTAATTAATGTAAACGAAAATGAAATAGAAATGTTAAAATTAATTTTACCATCTTTATCAAATTTATCCTATTTTTGTGATTATTCAATGAAAATAGACAATACAACATTATCAGCATTTTCACTACCAAATCTACGAAAATTAGTAGTAGGAGATGTATTTGATTGTTCTTTATTTACTGAAAAAGCTACATTTCTCACACATTTAACAGTTGCACATTGTCCGCCAATGGTTTTTGAGAAATTATTTAAATATGCACCTATGTTAAAATATTTGAATGTCAAAAGATTGGAAGAACAGAACTGGTTTTTCGGACGTATATTGGATCTAGCTAGTGTACGGACTATTTATTTAACTCAACTTAATTTATGTATATATGAGCTGGAATTGGAACATATTGAAATTCTTTTAAGAGAGAAACCAAACTTAAAAATATTAATATTATCGATTATCTCTCAAGATAAAGATATAGTCGATTCTAATCGTTGGCAAAAGTTTATTTCATTACATTTACCTCATTTACATATTTTTAAATTCTACTTTTCTATTAAATTAACATGTGTGTATAGTTGGGTATGTAATGGTCCTTTTTACGAATTTGAAGGACAATTTCAACGTGATTTTTGGAATAAACAACATCATTGGCATACTGTTTATCAATTAGAAGAATCTAGTGCAAGTATTTTTACTATACCTTACAATAAGAATGATTATATTCTAACATCTCATACACAATTAAATTGTCAGAATATATTGATAGATACTTCAAACCTATTTGATAATGTTACAAATTTAACATTAAGTCTAAATGGAATATCAAAACATTGTCATACTCCTATGATATTTTCAAATATAAAAACATTAGTTTTAAAAGAAGAACATGATCCAAAGTGGAGTGACTATATTGTACCTGTCATAGAATCGATCAGATCCTCTAAATTAATTATGAATTTATTTAATCTTCAACATTTAGATATTAAACGAACTTGTACAATAGAATTATCATTAATTTTATTACAAATTTTAAAAGAAACACCACATTTATCATCATTATCAATCGATAGAATTGATTTAATATCATTACTTACTAATGATGAATTATGTAATTATTTTAGTAAGTTAATAACAAAATTAAAGATTCGTGATTATACACATTGGGGTTCAAATGCTTTTAATTCGTTAGAACAAGTGTGGAATATATTTTCGAATATTAAACAATTAAAATGTTACATTGATAGTCTCAATGATATATTATTTTTATTTAATCATTTACCAAAATTATTAAATTTAACAGTCGTTTGTGACCCAGATTCTGATGATGATCTTCAGTTGTGGTTACAAAATAATATATCACAACTTAATGCAAATTTTTTTGTTGATACTTATGACGGTAGTTTGAATTTTTGCAGTAATAAATCTATATGAGCTAATTGTTATTTACTTTATTAAAATATAATTTGTCCTAATATGATCATAATAATATATATATACATTTTTCGTAAATAGAAACACATGGAAAGTATTCGAAAGATCACCTTAACTATTATGTTTTAATTGAATCTATTTTATATATACGAAAAAATCATTCGATGCCAACCGTGATATTCTTGATAAAATTCACTAGATCATTGTATGATTTTATATCTAGTATTTGTGTTCATAAATAACAAGGAAAATAAAGATGAGATACAGATTCGATGAAAAACAATATCTAAAATGCGAAACAAGAAAATATTGAATTGTTTCTTTTCGTTTTGATTATTTCATCATTTTATTAATAAACCTTGACACATCTACGACAAATAGGTCAACTAACTAGATAAAATACGCTCTAGAAAAAAAAGTAACCTTCTTACATATCTCGCGCGTGAAAATAGAAAGACACATGTATATATATGAGAATGTTTCAACTTATTTTTCTTATAATCAGAATTTAATGATTATGACATTTGTTACATAATCGATCAAGATAAAAGATACAAGAAAATAAGAATAACTTTATTATGAATGAAAAGTCTATTTATATAAGTAACACATTATAATAATATTAGCTATATAAGATTATATGGAAAGTGTCTATGGTAACGGTTTTCCTGCTCGTATGGCCTTTGCAATTTCGGATTCAGTTTCATTTTGAAGATATCGCTGATAAAATTCCGTATAACGTTGACGATCTGATGATGTTTTGATTACACTTGGTCGTTCTTTGATGAGTTTTTTGTATTCTGGCCAACATCCACCGACGAGTTCATCTTTGAATCCTCGATGCTCTTCTAAAATGTACATACGGAAGATCCATGGAGCCACAGTAATATCCACTAATGAAAATTGTTCACCCAAAAACCAAGGACCTTTAACTTGATCGAGATATGTTTTAAGAGTCTCAACAAGTTCATTTAAACCTTCCTTTTGTTTGTCTTCTTCTTGAGCTTGCATAGTTCGGAAGAATGCCGATGTAAATTTTTTTGCTAGATGGTCAATCCATAGTCGGCATCGTGCACGTTCGAAACTGTCTTTTGGCAAAAGTGGCTTTGAACCTGTAAATTCATCTTCCAAAAATTCATTAAGAACTAATGACTCGTGCAAAGCTTTTCCATGGTAAGCGATAGCAGGAGTTAAGCCGAGAGGATTAATGTCCAAAAACTCCTTTTCTTTTTTATATGGATTTACTTCTCGATATTCATATAAGATTTCTTTTTCTTCTAAAGCCAACCATGTTCGATGTACAAACGGACAAAACCACGCAGCATAAAATACAAGATCACATTTGTTAGAATGAGCTTTAACTGTTTGTTCTGCTTCGCCAGATGCATGATGATAAATATTTTTCTCTACGAATGAAGACATTGTGGATCAAATGATTACGATATTGATTTGATTAGATGTGTAAATAAGTGACTATCTAAAATGAAGAGTTAATTCTAGATAAATTTTTACAAATCTAATCTGAAATCAAGGAATATCAGATACACATTCAACTTAGATTTCTGATACATTATCTCTTCATTTCAGAAGTATCTATATGGGATTTTAGTAAGACATTCCTTTTTCGAAAAACTTCCTTTGTTTGGATAACGAGAAAATCTCTTATCTTATACAAAATACTATTTATCAACAATTCTACGAAAGTGCTATAATAAAAAGTATAGTTACTTTCTAATACACAATAAGTTAAATAGAGTGGTAAGATGAAGTAAATAATGGAGAAAATCGGATGATTTTATTTAGAAAAAACACGAGTATATATATGTGAAATGAATAAAGAGAAGAATTCGCCGCTAAGTTTCTTCTCTTTACGAACTTTATGAAGAAAGTCTAACATTGGATCGAGGTCTGGAAAGGTCACACAGAAACATAAGTAATTCATGTACGAAAGTAAAGCAAGATATGACCGAGAAATAAAGAAAGATATACGAGAGAGAAAGATATATATAAGACTGAACAGAAAGAAATATATGAAAGTGAAAGATATAACTATGTATCACAATATAGAATCTGTAAAACATCTGTTGCAGTAATGCTATAGATCACCTAAGATATTCGGTAACTCATAAAAATATCTCAGTTTGAACGTACTTAAATCACATAGTATAATTTATTATCTGATATCCGACTATTTATTCAAAAGTTATTGTCTTTAAAATCGTATTCTAATGATAAGGTTTGATTCCAAAGATAAAACCATAAGCTTAGTCTATATTATCTATGCGGTGAAATTCTAAACTACTGCTTAACAGTTTTCAAACGTTTTTACTGAAATTTAGGAATATTCACTTTTTTAGCCGTATTCGTCAACTCAATGCATTAAAAGAAAATAAAACAAAAGTTTAAATAGAAAGAGAAAATTATTTAGCAAGAATAAATTGAAGTTTCTTTTGAAAGTATTGATATATAAAGTAAAAGTATTTTAAACTGAAATAACTTACCTTTTTTGCTGAACTATAAAATTTCGTTTTAATTCGATAGGCGTTTAGTTTTTGTTGTTTCTTTTTATCCCGAAATATCGGCACGCTGATTTTATATGAGAATAGAAGAAAGAAGAAAGAAATTGATTTCGTTTTCTTTATTCTTTTTATTCTTGTCATCATGTGTGTAAGCATGACTCGTCTTTATAGTTCGATCGATATTGTTTCTTGTTATTCATTAGCTTATTTTTATTGGCTAGAGCATAACTACGAATGCAAATAGACACAGCATTCGTTCCATTCTACATACATAAAAAGTATGCATTGTGGATTGAAAGCTAGTGCATAAAAGTGTATACAATTTTTATTCTTTACAAGTTACTAGAGAAACTGAAAAGTAATCAGTTAGAGCTACAATTTGATTGTTTTCTAAATACATATATTTAAAATCATGTACTTGATAAAAGACTAATGAACAAAGAGCATAACTACTTTTTTGGATAAATTTAAAAAAGATAGCCATGCAAAAGACAAAGTTAAAACGTCTTATCACAAATAGTTACTTATTTTAGATATTAATAAGTAAAATACTTGCATAAAATGAAACAAGCTTGTTATTATTATTTTTTTACTTTTATAACAGATATTTTTAGACTAGAAAATGCTTGCCAGAGGAAATATTATTTACATTGACAGCTACTTGTTTAATATACGATTATGAACGAAAGAAGCTTCCAGATGAGAACAAAATAGATTTATGATATGTAACATTTAATAGATAAAAAATAATGAAGAAGATTGGAGAAATAATCCAAAAAATTCTGTATAGAAATTTCAATTAATTGTGAATATTGAAAATACACTTATTTTTCATTGATCATCGTGTCAAATATCAATCAATCTTTGCAAAAAACTTACAATTAAAGTTTTATGTACATACTTTTATTGTTTTAAAATAATAAATCAAAAAAAGATATTGTTCGATTTTCATTTGAAAGATGAATTGCATTTACAAAATATCTATTCAGATATATAATAGTACTATGTTAATCTCAAAATTTAATCCATTCACACTGATATTTACTGTAGCGGCAAATCTTCATCATTATTTAAACTGACTACTACAAAAAAGTTCGAGTAGTAAAACAATCGTCTCTAGCTGTATTTGTTTCGTTCCTTATATAGTATTAGGATTGATCGTAAATACAATAACAAAAAAGAGTGAAAGTTAGAGTCAAACAGAAAAAATGCAAAGATAAATTAATATTACGTATACAAGAAGTATAAAGGACATCGTGGATACCCTACGCAAGGATGAGTTATTATATTGAGCTTCTTCAACATAGATTGAAAAACTTTCAGAATAGATTCCACTCTCACTCAGCTTATCTCACTTTACTTACTAGTGCTGTCACTACTCATTCTGTGATATCTACATGTGAAATTATTTCTCCTTATCAAAAATCGCACCATTTTCATACGAAGTATACACTGATACACTCGTTAATCAGAGAAAATAAAAGAATATGAAAGAAAAAGATTATAAGGACAAACTAAGATGGATCAAAATATTATTTGATACATGAAATAAGGACAAAAAGATGAGGGCAATAAATAAAATGAGAAAAAATAATTATAAAAAGAAGATAAATATCATTAAAATATTGATATAAAATAAATCATATATTCTCAAATTACATCGATACTTACAGAATGAAAACATATAATATTTGATATATAGCTAATATTTATAGAAAAATTCAAAAAAAAATACTGCGATGTTACCAGAATTTTTTCCATGAGATGCAGTCGATATCAAAAAAGTTCTCGAATGAAATCATTATTCAATACTCAGATTATTTTGTGGTTTCAATCAACATATAAATAAGATTGTGTCGATCAACTTTACTATATGTTTTCAAAAATAAGATAAAATGTCACTTTGATCTACACAATCTATCACAAACAAAATTATATACCTAATAATCGTTTCATATTTCAAAACAATCACGCTCTTAAGAAGTAACCATAAACACAAATATATCATACGAGGTATATGTTACAAGTTGTGATAAATGTCAAGATACCTTTTGGTATAATATAGGAATTAGCATCTTTAAGTCTTTGTTTTTCTAATATTTAATTACGTTTTTGATAAACATTCGAAAGAAGTATAAAAGGAGCTAGTAATCAGCTTCATACCATGAAACAATCATGCCACACAGTATGTTTTGTCTTGTACTTGTCTTCTTCTTCTTATCGACATCCCTCGCTCAAGAAAATATCTTCTCACCGAATCGCTTCAAAAATATCATCATATTTGGCGATTCATATACGGATACAGGCAACGTTTATAGATTAACTCGACGTGCATGGCCTTTATCACCTCCATATCACCGTGGACGATATTGTAATGGACCTAATTGGGTGGATCAATTGAGAGGTTCTCGAGTGAAGAATTATGCCTATGGAAGTGCAACAACTGACAGTAATTTTGTTCAAGGTTATACAATAGGCAATGTTCCTGTCCCAGGCATTCGACAACAAGTTCAAAATTATATGAAAGGCTGGAACTCGAGATATATCAGTCGTCCAGATACTCTTCATATTGTTTGGATTGGTGGCAATGATTTTATTTTCAATCATTCAGCACTACCAAATTTAGTTGTACCTAGTCTGATGAATAGCATTAATGATTTAGTTGCGAAAGATGCTAAACATATTCTCGTAGTCGACCAAGTACCAGCTCAATATATTCCCGCAGGTCTAGCACTTGCACCACCAGCAGAATTAGCTTATCTTACAGCAATGTACAATACTTTATTGAACGCAAGTCTTCATAGCATTCAACAAAAATATCCACAAACATCGATTCATATTTTCAGCATCAATGCACTTGTGACAAAAGTTGTTACCACCCATTCTGATTACTTTACAAATACAACTACCAATTGTTGGAATGTTCAAAATTACACTATAGTCAAGAATTGTGAAAATCCAAACAATTTTGTCTTTCTTGACAATATACACTTTAGTAATCATGTGCATACATTGATTGCTGATCCTGTTCAAAAATTTCTTTTGCCTTCATATGCAGTTAATAGTGCTAGTTGTTATATTCGTCAAGCTTAATATATGATTGTTTTTCTTTCTAATAAACTTATACGATCCACCTATCAGAACTGTTATTATTGAAAAAAATACACGTGACATAACAATAATGAAAACATGATATCAAAAGAGATTTTTGTTAGATATGATTAAATAAAAGATGAAAAAGTTGTATAGATTGGATCTGGATCAGAAGAAATATTTGATGAGAACATTTTTAAATTTCTCTAAATCTTGTTCGCTTTATTAAAAAGAGAGAGAAAACAATAAAAAGATCTTTTCTAAAAGAGTTTAGTCGTTGAAATGGTACAAAAGAATACAATGCGATTTTCATCTGTTTTGAAGACCTGTATGCGCCCTGGTACATAAAAATACTTGAAAATAACACAGGAGTACTGTATTTACCTTTACTATCAAATAGATATTCCTATATTTTTTGATTTCATTAATAATTGTTGCTAAACGATTTCCTACATTAGTTTTCTGTTGTTCATAATTAATAAACTTTATTGAAGCAATTTTACCAATTTTATGTAGTTGCATTAACCAGCTAAATAGTAATATTTCTTTTTTTTTAATTTCGAAACGAATATATTGTGATGATTATAGTCTCTGTTTATCATATAATAGATTTAGAATGAGATAACTGTATTATTTGTTGAACTTCTTAGATGTTATCTACTATTCAATAATATTCTTTTTGTTAGAATTGAATATTCATTAACTCTTAATTTTATCTAATAAATGAGAATCTATTTCATTTTATGTTTGAGTTGTTGATATTGTTTGAACATATCACCTTTTCTCTCAATCATTAATAACGGGGCATATATAACCTTATACATACAGGTGTCATTAACGTTCTTTTTATGAAACAAGATTATTTTAGTAAAAAGATATCGATAAAATAAGAACATATAATTTTATATTGATACAAATGTTTAACAATAGTTAAGACAAATATCATATGATTGATGTTTGATTTTCATTTCATTCTTTTTTTTTTAAATTTTGTCAGAAAGAGTAAGTTGATAAATATGATAGATTGTCATACATTTCTCATTCAATATTGATTTAGCAAGAAACAAAAATTGAACACTTATATATACATTTTATGATAAACTATACGGAAATGAATTAAAAGTTTCTCTTGTTAATTTTTGTTTTAAGGCGATATACATATATATAAATAAAAGAAAGAATATCTTCGAAATAGATCATCATTTTATTTTCATAGTTATTGAGTATGTTTGTTGATGTGGGCGTTGAACTTCATTAATATGTCATTATAATGATGCACTTAAAGCTTTTTGTGTTTCATTCGATTATGAACAATCACAAGAGAAATTTAATGATTAGACTATTGAAAGATGAAACAATATTTATCCTAAAGGCACATTTCATTAAAAAACATACATCAATATTACTTTGTATTCTATCAATAATTATTATTTATTTATTTTAATTGACTATCAAACTATAAGTAATCAAAAAGTATGTTTGTCTCATTGTATGATAGGATCATATTTTCTTCTTTCGAATTATATCGATATATAATTGATCCCTTTACAAAAATTAGTTGTTTGATCATCGAATAAAAACTTGTTTGCTAACTAAGCTGTTGTAATACGATCAACTATGTTCTTCAAAGAATATATACATATATATATAAATAATCGTAAAGAAAAAAAGAAGAATTTATTTTACAAAATCAAAAGATTAACAGAGAAAAGAAAGAAATTCAACTAAATCTATTATTCTCAGATGACAAATATAAAGAGAATGATGATCGATCATTTTTTTGTTGTCTAAATGAGTAAAAGTGATAATTATATTGATCGATGTAATATCAAGATGAAAACAAAAAACAGCTTAAGGGCATTATTTTTTAAAGATGAATGATTAACTTTATTAACCGGGTTTATATAAAAATAATAAAGAATTTATATCGGAATTTATGTCGTTTTATTATTAGTTGATGATTGATATAAAATTCGTTCTATTGAATAAGAAGATTTATTTAATATTTTAGGAGATATTGATGATGATGTCGAAGAATTTCCATCACTAATCAATGAATTTGAATTCGAAGTTTTAGTTTGTTTTCGTCGTTTTCGTTCTTCAGCTAATAAACGTTTTTTTTGTATTTCTTCATGAGATATTGGATGACCTGAACATGTTTGTAAATGTGCATTATGTGCTGGACGACCTGGACCTTTTTTTGTATTTTCCATTTTTCTCCACTGAAAAAAAGTCAAATCTTTTTCTGTCTCTCAAAAAGTAACACCCTCTTACTTTAGCTCGTCGATTTTGAAACCAAACTTGTACTCGTGATTCAATTAAATCTAATTTTATCGCTAAAGCTTCTCGCATATATACATCAGGATAATGACCTTTAAATAACAATAGAAAATGCAGATTCCTTTTTTTGCAACAAAACAAAATTCTTACCATCTTGAAAAGCTTTTTCTAATTCATTAATTTGTGAAGTTGTAAAATTTGTACGTGTACGTTTTTGTTTATTATCATGATCATCCATACTTTCTTCATCTTCACTTAAATGAGATTCGAACGTTTGATGAAGAGAATTTTGTTTTGAATTTATTAATGATTGAATAAAAAATGGTGAAAAAAAATGATTTTTTAACATATTTGAATAAAGTAGAGAAGGACTTATCGACATTTTTAATTATTTCATACTAAATCATTTATAAATTTTATAAAGAAGAAAAAATAGGAAGAAGAAAAAAAAAAGGAAATTTTTATTGATATAAACCAATAGTATTCTATTTGTTTTAGTCATTCATTGGTTGTTTTATTCAATGTTAGAGAAAATGAGGGAGAGAGAGAAAAGAGAACAACAATAATTAATGTAATATTATATATCTTTTTGAATAGATTAGTGATACTTAACGACTTATTATTTTTCAATACTAAAGACATAATCAAATTTTATGAGTAAAAAACGTTTTGAAAAGGGATTGAACATATAATAAAATATTAGTAGGAGGAAACCAATCTTTCGATTACTAGTGAATGATGTGAAATAAACTTAAATGGTATCTCATTTACAAAACGAATATTTACTTTTTATGATAAAAAAAAGATTTTTACTCAAAAATATCATTGTATGACTTCAAGTATTCAAAACATATGAATTTCCTAATATATCGTACATTTTTTTGAAATATCAATACTGTTATTTCCGTTGAATGATCTCTGGATGTCAATTATGAAATACATAAAGAAAATTTGATTCGATTTTCTTTTTCTTACAGTAACATTTCATATTTTTCTTATAAAAAGAATTAAGTCAATATAATTAAAAGAATTCATTCGTCTAGCATCAATTATGTGTACATACAATTTAAACGTTTGTCAACGACATTAATAATTATTATTTACATACACATTTCAAATTACAGTATTGACTCAATAGAAAGAGAGAATCAAGAATTGAATCATTGTAAATGCTTTTTTGTTAATAGGAGTGAATTTCAATATGAAATTTGAATACTCAATTATGTTTCATTTCATTTTTTTTCTTTTTCTTCTGTCTTTTCTAAATGACAGGAGCCGAAAGGCATAAAAACTAGTCGTGTACATCTTTTTTTTTTGACAGGCTGCCCAATTAAAGTCTATATAAAAAGAAAAATAACATTATTCAATGACAACTAGTAAAATAAGACATACACACACTCTCTCGCTCTTTCGATGTATGTATTATATAGATATAATTAATGAGCCTTTTATGAATTGATTCGCTTTATACAGAGATTATTAAATGATCATTACCATTATGTTCTTTACTTGTTGCACGTGCGATCATTTTTCTATTAATTGACTATTTGTTTTTAATGTGTACGAAGAAGTTACAAAATACCGGAAATAAACAAATGAGTAAATGGTATAGACAAAAAGTTCATTATTTATTCTCAATACACTTTTTTTTTGAAAAGGTACAATGCATACAACAGAAATCAAGTATATATATATTGACTTAGCTAGAGACATATCATGACAAAAGTCGTTGTTTCATCGAAACACGAAATTGTTCAATCTTATTTTATTTTCTAAACAATTATTTTACCAACAAGACAAGGTGATTTCGCATTTCTTACAAATATTTATGCTTAAATAAGTTTACGTAATTAATAATATTCATTAAAAACTTAGTCGATTGTTTTTATTATAAATATTTCATTACTGGACAAAATTTGAATAGCCACAGAGGAGATGTATAAGGTTAATCATAAAGAGACAATAGTTGGCTTGTTTATTTTTATTTTCCTTTATCAGTATATGAGTTTGTGAGTTTAAATAAATTCATAACTAAAGAGTCAGGGGTGTCGGGGGTGTAACACCCCCCCCCCCCACTCTTTCGGAATTTCTATTTTTTGCTTAACCAAATTGACAAATCTTCTTAGGTTTTTTACCAAACATAATGCTACATCCCTCCAGTCTGGGCTGCCTCGCGCCACCCCTGACTAAAGAACGTCAGCTCCATATCTTGACATAACTATTTTTGAGTAACCATATATGTGATAATCGATAGATGGCACTATCATATGGAATATGTTGTCTAATAATATTTTTAATTTACATAGTTTTTTCAAGTAAAAATAATTTATTGTGTCAGAGTAAAACTGCATATTTTGATTTAAATTATCTTGAAGAATGAAAGGTCATTAGAAGATTTTCCATTGGTTAAATCTGTCGAATGAAATTATATCTTTTCTTCTAATAAAAGAACTAATATTCATATATGTCAATGAGATGACAGGTTATCAAATAAAGAAATGACTGCATTAATTCAACAACACAATGACGTATGCTATAAATTATAACTATTCTCGTATCTTTTAACTAAGATTTTTCTTTTATCATATAAGATTATTCATTTAAGAATAAGGTAGTTTTATTATTTAATTCTTATCATTCAACATAGACATGACAGATATTTTCTTCGTTGTTACATATTTTTATATAATGACTAACTAGCTTTTTTAAATTATAGATAAAATTATTTATTACGAGAAATATTTTTCATTAAAAATTTAATTAGTATGATAAATAATAGTATTTACGTAACTAAGATGAGTAAAACAAAATATTAGCGGAGAAAACGAAGTCAATAAGACAAATTATTTTTTTTTTCGTATTTATTTGAATACTTCATTCACTCAATCGTTTGTTCAAAAACAAGCCTTATTTATAAGGTTAGATTGCTACTAAGTAATATCTATTCTCATTTTTCATGTAGAAAAAGCAAGCATTATTTATCGCATTTCGAAAAATTTACTTACATTTTTTACAAAGCCTATCGCAGAAATGAAAAAATCTGCCTCTAACGTTTAGTCTATTATGGTATTCGAGAATCTATAGTAACTAGAAATGTATCGATTATGCTAGTTCGACGGCGATAATTAGTTTGCTATATACATTGTAAGGACTATTTTCTCTAGACTCGAATTTTGTCAGTATAGATAAGTTTAATGAACTAGAGTGTTTGTAACAACAGATAGAATGACAAATATTCTATTGTAATCTATATTTCTTAATATGAAACAAACAATTTTTGTTCTTGACTGTACCACGTTTGTTTATATCCTTACTAGCCTTCTATCAGTTTCCTCTTTGTTACATCTGGAAGAATATTTTCTCAGCGAGTTAATTAAGCATATATTAAACAGCAGATGCTTAGATAAAAGAATCCTTTTATCTATTGAGCTTCGATCATAGATAATGATCGTACTAATCTTTCTTTCTTCATCCCATTAGATATGAGTAATTCACAGTTAGTCAGAGATATTTCGAGTAATAAAACATACCATGAATATTTTTGTTTTGAGAGAATAGCAAAAAAACGAAATATTGTATTTTATATTCAATGCTAAAGAATAAGGTATAATAGATGTACTATTTGCCCGTATAGAAGTTACTTCAAAAACGAAAACGTACTCAAAAATATAGGCACGTGCATTTTGTAAATGTCTCTTTTCATAAGATCAATCAACCGTATATAAGGCTTGTTTTATTTATATAATCGAGCAAGCGAGTTATTTGGCTTAATATTATATATTCATGAATAAGATAATTTTTTTTCATTTCTTTTTCGATTGATTAGTGTGAATTCTATAGAGACATCGAATCTCTTGAGTAAGTTAGTCGTATTTTATCCAATAGTATTTATAGTTATAATTTTTTAAAAATTATTTCTAGTTGATAAAAATACAGCTTGTTTTCTCATGGAAATCAGTGCGAAGGAACAAAGTTTAGTTCTGCTTGTAATAATAATGTCACTGAGTGTACATTTAAATTCGTTCTTTTAACCTTAATCTTATCTATTTAAAAACTTGAGTACAGATATAAACTGTAGTTTAATAAAGTCCGATGTATTTAAATTTTATGATAGCTGACAAAATACGCGATGCTTTTTTTCGTTGACGTTTATTTATGATTTGTTTATTCTATATAGTTGCCATTCAATGTTAACGATAATCTTTTAACAATGACATAATGAATCCATCAGCATATTAGAAATTTCCGAATTATTTTTTTCAACGCGTATATGTATATACAATTAGTAAACTAAAATCATATGTTTTTTCGAAAGTAGATCATAGACAAATATTAGAAGTATTTTACGATTTGATCATTAATCTATCTCTATATAAGTCGACTATCAATACGCCTTGATTTCCGTTAAATTACGTCGCTATATCTAATCAGAATGACATTTTCAGGTTTAATCATGTACAAGAAAAGATTAAATTTATATATTTTAGATCAGCAAGAATGTTATCATGGTTGCTTTTCGTAAAAAATTCATTACGTATGGCTATTCCAATCATAACTTTATTTGGATCAGCACCAATATTTTTTGTCACATGGTTTATCATGCGTTTTATAACATTAATCTGTTTTTCTCAACAAATCTATCGTCGTTGTGATGATTATTTATATTCATTTTATCAAAAACTTGTTCTTTTTTTCTTCGAAAATTGGACTCATACAAAAGTATATTTTATCATATTATTTTTCTTCTTAAAGTTTAAATAGTTTACCTTAGATTTATTTATATGGAGATCATGAAGAAATATTAAGGCAAAAAGAAAATGTTTTATATATATCAAATCATCAAAGTTCTGGTAAAAATTCGTTTTGTTTTTTGTTATTAAATAAAACGAAAGAAAATTTTTATTTTTAGTTGATTGGATTATTGCAAATATGCTAGCTATTCGCCAAGGTAGTCTTGGACATATTCGATATGTTCTTAAAAATGATTTAAAATGGATTCCATTATATGGATTTTATTTTGAACAAGTAAAAAAATACAAAAAAATATAATAATTTTAAAATAAATATTTTTATTTAGCATGGATGTATCTATGTCCGACGAAATGATAAAGGTGATTTAGATCGTGTTGAAAAAGGCATACGTCAAATAAGATCTAATGGTTTACCTGTTTGGCTTGTTATATTTCCTGAGGGTACTCGTTATAATCCGGAAAAAAATCAAGATTCGATCGAACGATCACGTGAATTTGCACAGAAAAAAGGTTAGAATTCTATCGATAACTTTTTCGTCAAATGAGTATTACGATGATATTTGAATTTTTAGGTGTACCTCCATTTGATCATGTACTTTATCCTCGAACAGGTGCAACCATAGCAGCTATTAATGCACTTAAAGATAAATTAGATGCTGTTTATGATATAACTGTTGTATATTCGCCAACATATGATAATAATCGACAAATTCGATTAGCTGCATCGTCCATGATTGGTAAATTTTTGATTATTTCAAAAGAATTGCTTAATAAAAAAGCATATTTTTAGAATATTTACAAGATCAAACAAAAGAATTACATATTCATATAAGTCGAATTCCCATGAATTCAATTCCACATGAAACCAATGAACAAATATCAGATTGGCTCTATCAAAGATTTATTATCAAAGACCAGTAAAATTAAAACAAACAAACAAACTTCATTTTATTCTTTTTTTTTTTCGTTTCGTAGATTATTAAAACATTTTTATGATCAAAATCATAGTAAGGACAATCCATTTAATATATCTACAAATCAAAAGGGTATACAAGCTCAATCAACTTTAAATTTAACAATATTTTCAATTTTATTTTTTCTTCTAACCACATTAATATTACTGCTAACACCACAAGGTCGTGCATTTTATTTAAAAATATGTTTATTTGGTACACCAATTAGTCTTCTCTGGATGCATCTATTTCCACCGAACAAATACATCTAGTCATTTGTCTTTCTCTTTAGTAATCAAGATAACAAAATAATAATCTTTCACTATCACTTATTTTTACTAGTCATTGATAATAATAATAATAATAATAAACGAATAACTTCTAATCATCGATTAAGCCGTTTTTATGTTACAGTTTGTTTTTATAATTTCAATAAATATTAATTTATTCATTTTTTTTTGTTTTTTCAATATTAGATTAATTATTTAGTATAAAACATTTTCTATTCTTTAGTTTAACAGTCAAAATTAAAGGTAAAAATTTTCTTTTCTAAATTCTGTAAAATAAAGAGTATTGAAGTAATATTTTGAATAGAGATACATTTTAATTTTTGTAAATAATATTTCTCTATAGATTAGAATTTTTACACATACTGATTAGTTTTATATAGCAAATCAACGTGAGTATTCAATACATATATAATGACTCTAAATCGATTTCTAGGACGTATTTTTCAGTTAGTAATAGTAAATTAAAATTTACACAAAGGAATACACCTTTTTCTTTTTCTTGTCTTATATTACATTTTTATATCTATCACGATTAAAGTTAGATCGATACTATTAAGAAATATAATCCGATAGAGGTAAACATTTTATTTTAATAGATAGATTTTTCTTCAAAATCTAAAATAAACATCTTACGTACTCTATAGTTGCCTCATGTAAACATCTCATATCTTAGTGCATTTGTCATATAGAAATAATTCTTATGTTCTTATCTCTTTCCAAAGTCCAGTCTTTATTTCTTCCTTCTATGAGATATTTAAGTGCAAAATAATACAAAATATTTAATAAGAAAATATATAATTTTAGATGATAAGTTCTCCTAATCATATTAGCAATGGAGAAGAAGATGATAAATGTGTACCACGTGCAGCTGTATATAAAATGATAAAAGATTGTACTCAACATATTCGTGTATCAAGCGAAGCAAAAGAATTTTTTGTTCAATGTTGTAATGAATTTATTCATACAATAGCTTTACAAGCAAATACTGTTTGTGAACAACAAACAAAAAAACTTGTTCTTCCTGATCATATTGTTACTGGTAATTTTTTTTAAATAAAAAATAGAAATTTATATAAAAAAATGATTTGTTTTAGCTTTAGAAAATTTAGGTTTTACATCATATAAAACAAATTGTATAAATGCAATGGAAACAGCTCAAGAAGAGATGGCACAAAAACGTCGGAAACTTCAAGGTAAATCAACATCGATTTACACAGATGAAGAATTAAGACAACAACAAGAACTTTTATTTCAACAAGTTTGTTTTTATTTTGTAAAATAACTAAAAATTTTAATTGTCTATATATATATTTAGGCTCGAGAAGAAGCTCAACAATTAGAAGAAGATGATTGGGCACGTACACAAGAATTATCAAAAGAAGTCTTAAGAAAAAAAATCGAAGCAACAAGAACGGATGATGATAATTATGATGATTAAGATACTTACATTTTCCTTTTGTAATATACACACACACATATATATATATATAAATAATAATGACATTCAAGTCATATAAACGTTTTCATGTCTTACCTTTTTTTTGTTTTCTTTTGGCTTATTAATATTCAATAATTTCAAATATGGTGTTTGTTTGATTTTTTTTCTATAGATGTCGAGAATGAAATTGTATAAGGCAAAAGATTCATGGATTGTGACTACTGAGGAACATAGTTTATGGTTTAATAGACGAAGTTTATCTATATATAGTAAAAATGGTATTTATTTTCTGTTTCTAATCTTGATGTTTTATGAAATAAAATTTTTTATAGAACCTATTACTGACCATATTTTATCATCACCAGCATGGGATTCTTCTTTTGTGAGTAATATTAATGGTTATATTGGAAAAGTACAATTTGTTAAAGGTAATAAATTATGAATATTATTCAAGAATATTTTTCATTTTGAAATAGATGGTCTTCATTGGTTAATATTTATACGTAGTCAAGAACTTGTCTGTGAAATAAATAAGAAACATGAAATTTATCGTATAACGGATATTCTTGTTCAACCTTTTGACAATTTTGAAGAAGTAAATTTATTAAATGTTTTATTTTTGAATAATAAAATATTTTTGTTTTTAGGAATCAGTTAGTAAAGGAAATAATAATAATAAATATGAATTAAAATGTATTGAAGTATGTTAATCAATCATATTGATTAATCTCAAAAGAAAAAAACTATGATTTCCTATTTTAGGAACTTCGTATATGGTATCAAGAGACTCAATGTTTTTATTATAGTCGTACATACGATTTAACAAATACAGTTCAACGTTCTGTCAATCAAGATGAAAATATACCATTATGGAAACGTGCGGATGAAAGATTTTTTTGGAATCGTCAAATGCTAAGTGAACTTCTTAATCTAGCAGATGTATGTTAACTTAAAAAAAATTCTTCCGTAAATGAAAGAAATAATTTTTTGTTCTTGTCGTTAAATAGAAAGAACATTTGGATACTCAATGGATTCAACCTATAATTATGGGTTATTTAAATCAATGTCATTTTACAGCTAATGAAGACACTGATGTTCAATTAATTCTTATATCTCGAAGAAATCGACATCGTTCAGGTGTTCGAATGCATTGTAGAGGAATTGATGAAGATGGAAATGTTGCAAATTATGTCGAAACTGAACAAGTAAATTTAGAATAAAAAAATTAATTCATAATTAATAGATGAATATTTATTTTTAGATCGTACGAACAAATACCAATCTAATGTCATTTGTTATGATTCGAGGATCAGTACCATTTTATTGGTCACAACCTGGTATAAGATATCGTCCACCACCAAAAATTGATCGAAGTAAGTTTAAATAAGAAATAGAATTTTGTCGTATAATAGTATCGAACACTATTGACGATCGGTTTCCTTTTGGATATATATACATGTTATTCAAAACTAGCAGTTTGTCGTTGTCTAATTGTCTGATGACATCTGTCAATCAACAATATTTCTAATTTCTAACATACGATTTTAGCTATTGTTTACAAAAAAATTGTTTTCGTTTGACCTTTTCTTTTTTAACTATACTAGAAAGAACTACAACATAAATATAAGATTTTTATTTTTAAAAAAAATTTTTATACAAAAATTTAATTAACAAATTCTATAAATAGAATAGTATGTATTGCCATAAATAGATTGTATATATATATCAATGATAAATACATAGATATCGATCAAATTGTAAATGCCATGCTTTCCCCATATGTAAAAGATTGTATAGGATAATTCTTCATTATTATTGATGATCTTCTACTATTATATTTCTCGTTTTATTCTGATGACATCGAGTTGTCTGGTTATTTATGATGTACTCTATATTAATAGAAAGAATATACCGAATAGTAAACTAGATAAAATTATCTTAAAAATAGTTTCTTTGATATACAATTATCAATTATCGTTTGAAGAAAATAAATTAATCATGTTATTGAATAGAGTTAATTTCGAAAAGAAAAAGCTGTTCAACAAGGCATTTCCGTCATTATTTATTATCAAGGTCAAATTAATGAATATGTAGATCATAGTGGTTATTTATGTTATAGAAAAGAGAATTCATATTCTTGGTGCATTTCTTTGTTAAATTGTTCTTATAGAAAAACATGATAAGAATGAATAAAAAGCTCAAGATTAAGAGCTTGTCTATTATTGAATTAGTCAATCTCGATAGACATAAAACTAGTAATAAGATTTGTTCAAATCATCCAGAGGAAACGAAAAAAATTTGCTTGATCGAGTTTTGAATAAAAGAAAGACATCTGTTGCATGTTTGTTTTCTTTAATATTGTTGTTGTTGTGTATAGACATTACGAAAAAGACTAAACACATAAAGTTAATTAATCACAAGTTATTCTAGTATACGATCAATATGCCAATGTCATTTCCGTATATCGTGACCGGAACAAGAAAAAAAGAAGAAGAAGAAAGCTTATTGATGTTAGAAATCAGTCATCATTTGAATATCAAATAGATCTATTTATTTGGTGTCAAACAAAGAATGAATTATTCTTTTAAGAAAAACAAATATTTTTACAAGAAATTATATTTTTAAATGCTACACGAAAGTTTTTATTTAATATAGCATATAACACAGGATTAAGTGATGAATTTGAATAACCTAACCAAAAAAATAATTCAATTGCATTAAAACTTAAACAATTACAAACAGCTCGAATAATATATAAAGTAAAAAATGGTAACCAACAGCATATGAAACAACCAATGACAATAGCTAATGAACGGGTTATACGAGCTTCAGCTGATATTTCTCGACGACCTACTTGTTGTTGATCTGCGGATGATAATTCATCATCAGTTACAGTTATTTCTGATTGTTGAGTAGAGAAATAGCGATAAGTTTTATCATTATTTGATCTTTGTGTACTACTTGGTTTAAGACGAATTAACGATTGTTTTTTTATGGCATATAAAACTTTTGCATATAAAAATATCATAACAATTAATGGAATATAAAATGAAAGTAATGAACTTATTATAACAAAATTTTCATCTTTATATAATTCACATTGACGAGTTAATGCATTATATTTTGTTGGCATTGGAATTGTTCTATTTTCGGCATGAGAATAAATTTCAGGTTTCTTTTCCGATATTAATGTCGGTAATAGACATATAGCTAATGAAACAAACCATGCAATACATATATTGCTTAATGCACGTGGAATAGAATGACGATGATGACGATAATATATTGGATAATTTGTTGCTATATATCGATCAAATGCAATCATTAAGAGATTCTAAATATATAATTACAAAAATTAGTTTCGTTTTTATTGTTCTAAATGAATTTTACCCAAATAGATGCTGTTGAACATAAAACATCTATAACTAACCACGTTTCACAAAGAAATTTTCCAAAATACCATAGACGAAATGTTGAATATGATGCTGAAAATGGTAAAACAGCAATACCCAATAAAAGATCACTAATAGCTAAATTAATAATTAAATAATTTGACATTCCACCCTGACGAATTTTTTTATCAATAATAAATGCAATAATAACAAGTGTATTTCCAACAATTGTCCATGTAGTTATTGTAAAAAGTATGATTCCAGTTAATATTACGAGGAACATTGAATGTGAATTAGAAAAAGAGACAAATTCTGTATCATTTGATGCAAGCATCAACAAATCTTTTGAGAGAAGAAAAAGAAAAGAATATATGTATATATATATATGTAAGAATAACTGTTATTGCTCTTTTTTTTTTTCTTGTTGTCGATCAAATAAGAACTGTCGATAGACGAACCAAAAAATATAGCCGTATTACCGAGTTTAAGAAAGATAAAAGACGAGCCACTTCAATCATCATATATAAAGACTTGTGTTTTTTTTTGAATGTACACTCATATTTTTTGTTTTTTACGTTTATTCAAGTGAATAATCTACAAAAAGAATAATATCGTCGTATCAATTATTAAATTTCTAACAATCGGATAACAAAAAAAAGAAAGAAAAGCGGAAGATATTTCATTTGTCTATTAATTACAATATCCACATGATATATGATTTATTTTTATCGAAATTTTTCATTAATATTATATCATCGCTTACCATAATATTGTATTACTTTCTGACGGTTGCTATCATTATAAATATCCACTCGGAAATTCTTGGCATTCCTACTTTCTATTTATTTCTCTATTTCTATATATAAATACTTGTTTTTTTTTCTACTAGAAAGAAAATCTGATCGATGTTGACATTATTGATACAAAGCGAATTTAGACAAAAACAGTACCGATAGAGAGTATCTTTCCAAAGGATTGAGTAACATCGATAGGAAACAAAAGAAAACATTTATATGATATTAATGAACTCAACCGATAAGTTCGAATAACATAGAAAATAGATCATTAGATATTTATCTTTGTTATGGCTAACTATATTATTATAGAAATCTGATGCAATAGAATTCATGTTTGATTAAATATGATGACATATGATAAACTGACGTCTAGACTCATGGGAAATATTTATAAATATATATAAAAGTCAATATTAATAAATTAAAATATATTTTCTCCTAGATTTTAATGAATCTCATGATGCGTTTGTTAAACATATTGAAAGTGAATTATTGACAACAAAAGGAAATCAACTTATATTAATTAGTCTTGTTGATGAATGGGGAAAAGAAAATATTCTTAATGATACATTTTTTGAACATATTACGAAATACAATAGCCCACAGTTATCATATATTTCATTTGATTTTCATGAATATTGGTAAGATTTTTCTTTTTTAAATTTGTTTTATGTTATTGTTTTTGTTTTTAGCAAGGGTCTTCAATTTGGAAATGTATTAACACTTTTACAACTTCTTGATAAAAATAATATCTTTCGAGAAATGCATTTTTGTTGGTTAGTTTCGATTGTTTATTTTGTAATTTATAAAATAAATAGAATATATGTAGGATTAATACAGAGAAGAATATAGTACTTAGTGATCAAACAAGTTTATTTCGTATTAATTGTGTTGATTGTCTTGATCGAACTAATGTTGTTCAAGCAGCTATTGCAAAAACTATTTTAGAAATAATGGTATGAAGATTTTTGTATAAATATTAGTTTATGATTAAATTTTGATTTTAGTTAAAAAAAATTAGTTTATTAGATTTGGATGAAGGTGGTCTTAATGATCATGCAAGAAATATTTTTCAAACAATGTGGGCAGATAATGGTGATGCAATTAGTAGACAATATGCAGGAACTGATGCTATGAAGGTAAGACTGTCTATCTGAATTTTTAATAGTAAAAGTTTCTAATTAGAATAAATCGTATTCTTTTATTCGATCATATTTATTTAGAATAATCTATAGTATAGTTTTTAATTGGAAGATGGTAGAATGCGTACTTGAGTATTTGAAGTATAAAGATTAACATAAAACTGCCATGGAAATGGACATTTTGTTAGGTCAATAGATAGTTCCTTGGTACGTTCTAATCGTTCATTTTTCAGTTCAATCGTTGCTTTATTACAATCAATTAGCAATTCAATAGTTTCGTTTTGAAGAATTTGAATCGTTTGCTGTCTTCTCCACTGACCAGCAATCCAAACTTGATCTTTATTTGACCAACCATAACTAAACGGAGATTCATATGATAGTTCTCCCACAGGTTCTGTTTTTGAAATTATTCCAACAGAGATCCATCCACTTGGATCGAATTGCTCAATTCGAAATCGCAATTTATGCCTTCCGCTGGTATACTCATTTCTTCCGCGTATTTCTGTACGACCACTTCTGTCACTTTGAACTGCAAGATTACCATTTTCTTTTATTTCAGCAGCACCATAAACTCGTTCGAACACATCGAATGCATTATGTCGATCTATATAAATGCTTGTAATATATGGAGTGAAATTTTCACGAAGAGTGATAGTCGATGGACTGAGAAATTCCTGTCGTAATTCTTCTAATTTTTGCGTCCATCGTTGTAAATCGATTTCACTGAAATCACTGTCCTCACCGCTTTGTCTTAGTTCTATAGATATCTGCTTCAATTTATGTTTTATCAGAGTTGTATGTTCTGTAGTATATGTGCATAAATCGTTTTTAACTTTGTCAGCTAGCTGCCGAATCTTGACAATAGATTCTTTCTCCCATTGATCAACTTTTTGTATGAGAGGATGCTGTTGAGGATCTTCTGTTTGTTGAACAAGTGTTTGTTGAATAAGATCATGAGTTACTGTAATTTCTTCAAGCTGTTTGCTAAGCTCATTTCTGTGATCTATAGAATGTTTTGGACAAAAGACCTGTGAGCATCCTTCGCATTTGAATATTCCCTTTCCTTTATTACATATAATGCATAAGATTTTGGTTGATTCTGTTGCTGAAGCCATATAAAGTAATATGAAGATATACTAGTGAAACTTGTTGATGAAGTTTATTTATTTTCTTGAATAGAATACTTGACACATATAGTAGAGAAAAATAAATATTTTATTAAATTTCATTATATAAACATAAATAATATGATTTATTTCGATCTTTGAAAATATGTCATATCTGAATGTTGGTATAAAGAATGCTTCTCACGTGTGATCATAGTTGAAAAGATATGTTTACTATAACATTCAGAATCATAAAGCTAATAACTTAACTAAATGAAAGATATTGTTAGCACTTTTTTTTGTGAAGACATATAAAAGATGGATCAAGAATCGACTTGACTACTTTATAAATTTTATTTTAAAATAAAATAGGATACAGAGTTAAATAAAACTATTAAAGAGATGAGACACTTGATTTATATTAGTAAAAAAAATACATGTAGGACAATAATATGGTTATGCCTACCTGTATCGACTAGTTATGCGCACATGTGTACACATAGAAATTTCTTTTTGTAAGAAAGGAAAACGTCGGGTATTTTATGCATCATAAACGCACATTTTCATACGTAAAAAACTGTCTTTAGGAGGAAAAAAGTGAACTTATGAATATTCATGCTTTCAAATGTGTTCCTTTTTAAAGAAAAGGATTTTTGTTCCTTGCTTGCCTGTAATAGTATGTAATGTATACGCAAAAAACAGTATTATCAAATAAACAGATAGTTAATGACATGTAACACATTTTGTATAACGCGCTAATTAACTAAGATATGCATATGTTTCACATCGTAAAGAAAAAAAGAATGATTGGAGAAGTGGGGCATCGATCCCCATACCTCTCGCATGCTAAGCGAGCGCTCTACCATATGAGCTACATCCCCTGTAAATATCACTAATCCAATAAAACCAATTTTTTTTATCTGATCATTTCAGGGTGATTTTACACGTACAGGTCGGCGTGATATAAAAGGTGTTTTTGCCGATGGAAAAATTTCAGCAAATCGCTACTATCGACGTTTTAAAAAAGATACTTTACGACAACAATGTTATGATGCTATGCAAAAACAAAAATCAACTACAAATGATACAAATAAAGATGCTATAGCAACGGCTGCTCTAGATATAGATAATCCAATTGAACCAGTAAATATTCTTGAATTCAAAAAAAACAAATCAGTCATTATTTCTTTATTTGTAAAGGTATTAAATCGTGAAGAAATATTAAAACAAATGATACTTGATTGCCGAAAAATGTTTGTTAGTGAAGATACAGAAGATTGCTTTGGTACATGGTTACTTATTGATGACAGTGAATTAAATGAGTAAGTAAAAAAATATATATTTTTCCCTTTTATCACATTAAAATTTATTTTTAAAGAGTATTAATTGAACAAACTGAACCGGATTGTGTTTTTGTTCTTACATCTACTCGATATTTTGTTGTTTGGTAAAATATTTTTTTGTTGAAATATTTAAATGAAAATCTTATATTTTTAGTTATGATGAAACATTTCAAAAAGTTGTTTCTTTTAAAGAAACACCATTAACATCTGTAGATAAAATTGAAGTTGGTTAGTAGAATTTTTATTTATGAAATAAAATATGAAGAAGAATTTATCTTTTAAGGACCTAATCCATTAGCACCATCAGGTAGTTCGTGGACACTTCGTATTCATTATTTAAAAGATGAACAAACCAGTGGTTATTATCATCAATTTCGTGGAACAAATGTTCAAGTTTTTAATACAACAGTTATGTTTCTTAAAACTATGGATCAGATTAATGGTAATAAATATATAAAAATTCGTTATTTTCTTTTTTAATTCGATCATAATCATTTTAGATTATGTAAGATCAATTGGTCAAATGATTGTCTCAATTCTTAATTGTTTCGCACAAAAAACACTCGTACTTAAAGAAAAAACTTTGAATAGGTAAAATACAATACTAATCTTCGAAAAAAAGCTTAAGTAACTCTTAACAATTTTAG
Organism: Adineta steineri; assembly: GCA_905250115.1. Classification (NCBI taxonomy): domain Eukaryota; kingdom Metazoa; phylum Rotifera; class Eurotatoria; order Adinetida; family Adinetidae; genus Adineta; species Adineta steineri. The sequence goes on from CAJNOI010000477.1 coordinate 37,192, forward strand.
TATTGATTTAACATTGTGAGTAAAACTATTTGATTCGCTATGCTCATGATTCTTTTATTAAATAAATTTTTAATAGAAATATTTAAATTTGTTTTTTCTTTCTTTTCATATAGAGTGAACAGTTTACCTGATGATGTTGAACCATTTCAAAAACGAATGAGTTTTTCTGCAACAGATATGCCTGCTCTTGCTACAATAAACAATGCTACAACATCGAATAATACAGCCACACTTGATAAAATCAAAAATTTTGGTTCACGATTTTCATCTATGGTAACTCGACAAGCTGCACCAACATTTAATAAAATAACGACACAAGGTTTTTATTTCGATTAGTTTTGAAAGAAAAATTAAATTTTTGGTTTTTTTTTTCTCTAGCAAAACAATTGCCAATCAATGAAACAGTATCATCATTATTAAAAGTAATTGGTGATAGTTCATCAATGATTCGAGCAAGTGCGATTAAAACAATAGGAGATGATGAACGTTCATCAGCAACACAGGAAAATAGTCGAAAACGAATATTACAAGATAAATTTGATGAAAGAAAAAAAGACTTATCTTCAACACAATGTCAAACAAAATGTTTACTGCTACCTTCGACCGATCTGAGTATTATTTACATTCCTAACAGTGATCAAAACAAATAAATTGTCGATTCTTCTCTTTCTTTTTTATATTACATTTAAAAAAATATTTTAATAAAATTTAAAAAAAAGACAAATTACTATTACAAATCAATGACTGGAAGAGAATATCTAGAGCAAGTAAAATATATCTGCATGTTGATTAAGTTTAATGAGCATATGAATCTCGAGGCAAAATTTGATAATACTATCCCTAGGTATACATACAAATTATGTCAAACAGTATGTTTAATACTAATATTACTAGAATGAATAATTACATATGTATGTAATATCATCTCAGCAAAAAAAGAATGATTACAGATAGTTCATGATATTTGGTACACGTGTATTTTTAATACAAGATTAGATTCTTATTATGATTATCAGAGAATAAATTATTAACAAGAACAGCCTGACATACGTATCAAATAGATGTTTCTAAAGCTTTTACCTTCAAAAAAAAACCTAATGATCTGAAATCAAAATCGATTTCTTATTCACTTATTATTCGTAAATTCAAAATTCAACTGACACAGATTATATTATACAAGGGGGAACTTTGCCTTATAACAGTCAAAAGAACATTATTTTCTGCTTGTTTTTTAATACTCATTTTACATAAATGAAAATGTTTGTAGAATTACTTATCAAATAAATAGTAATTAGGCTAAATTTGTGAAGTGTAAAGAAAATAACTGATACCTCCTACGTTCTACTCATTTATTATACCTTCAGGTGATAAAGCGTGCCTGATTTTATCACTCATAATTAATTATTTATTATTATTACTGTCTGTTATTTTTCGTAAAAAACACCTTCCTATCAGACTTTGTTTGATTTGTCAGCCTTTGAGACTCAAGAAATAATTATTTACTAATTAATATAAGAATAAAGTACTTAGAGGATTTTTATATATCATTTAAATATAGAAATTGCATGAAAACATATATTTATAGTATTTGATTTCCGTTTAAACAATTTTTTCATTCATGTGGGATGAATTTGAACTGTTGATTAATCTAGTATATGTTATTATCAACCATTCTATACATGCATCAAATAAAACTTAAATAGCAAACATGTAAAAGGGAAGAAAAAGAAAAACTAGGGAAAAGATATAAAGATTGCATATTTAGAAGCAAAAAAATAAAAGGTTTTTAAAAAAAAGATAATTGACAGGCACTAAATTTTTTTCATTTTAACTTGTAATAAAAAATCTATGCCTTAAGTACCTAATGTCTTTTTAAGAAGACATTTTAACCAGGTAAAGAAGCTCTTTTATATAAAAACTTGAAGTAAATGTGAAAATTATTATTTATTAGGTTATAAGTACATTGATTCTATTTGCATAAATTATGTTATGTTTTCCAGAACTATTTTTATCAATTCTTTTTTCTTCAAATTTCGATAGATAGTCAAAACAAAGATGAATACAAAACTTGTTAAAGTAAGAATATAAGCTCTTCGCCGTAGGGAAGATATACGAGATAAAAAAGACTATATTGTCGTTCATAAAATATCATAGTTTTCGCTCTACATATAGCAATCAATAAAAAAAATATTTCTTTCTAGAATTTTTCTTGAGCATTTTGCATCAGTACTGACATAAGTAGATTATCATCTTTGACAGTTCTCATCATTAAAAAATCCAGTCAATCTCAATAGAATTCTTATCTGAAAATCGACTTCGAGATTAAGAGAAAAGAAATCTGTTATTTTTCAAGATAGTATACTATGCAATTTGCACGTTTTTCATATTATTATTTTACTAATGCTTAGTATTTTTTTCTTCTTCTTATAAACACAGAAGACATCCGAAGGATGTATCTTGTCAGTCAATCTAGTTTTATATCATTTTTTACATTTGACTATACAAACTGATTTTTTCCCTTTAGTTTCCAAAAAGCAACTACATATAGATAGTTTTTTATTCAATTATCTTCAATCAATCGTACATTGTATAGTATAAAATCTATTCCAAGATATAGATGAGATTTATTTTCTATTGTTTAATTTCAGGAAAAAAAAGAAACAGTCCATCGAGTACAATAATAACAAATTCAAATCCGTATAATACTGGTAAACAAGATATATGTCATGTACTATAGAAAACCAAAACAGTTATTACGTTTTTTTCTTCTTCTTCTTCTTATAAATCTATAATTATTAATCTGTTCTTTTGGTCTCATATGTCATTAGTATGAATAATCAAAGGATACAATATTTTGCGCCTTATATCTACATTACATTATAAATAGACGACATTTATTATTATAATATTACATTTTATAAAAGAAAATAAAGTGATTGAAAATACGGATTATTTTTTTCTTCGTATGTCGAGAAATTTCTTATCTAGAATATATATAGATAGATACTTTTATGGTATTAGTCATTTATAAAATAAAGCGACATATTTCTTTTTTTCTCTTTCTATCTATATAGAAAAGTAACTAGTCGATTAAATATACAGATAGTTTCTTACTGACAGAAAAGTAGAAGACTGTTGAGAATGACAAGTAAAGATATTTTCTTTTTTATTTTAGATGATAGATTTAATTTATAAAATTTAAGATGACAATAGGATTATGTGGAACATTTGTTTATCGAAATTCTTCAATATTATCATCATCATTATCACCATCTCCTTCTGCAAATGCTTCAAATATAACGGATGCTGAATGGATAATAAATAGTATAACATTAATTATATTTATTCTTGCATTTCTTGGAAATACAGCTGCACTTATTGTTATGTTTGGTAAACGAGGCTCAATACGATTGACAAATAACAAATATTTAGCTAATTTAGCATGTGCAGATTTATTACGTGCATGTTCAATGCCATTTACAATTATAGCAAGAATGAAAAGAAATTTTATATTTGGAAGAATGATATGTAAAATTTTACCCATTGTTCAAGGTAATAATTTTTCTAAAAATTGATGTATTATATTTTAATTTAAAAACAAAATAAGAGGTTTTTCTTAAAATCCTATTCATCAATGTTTAAAATATTAAAAAAAAAATTTCTTCTATTTTTACTAAAGAATTAGTATATCGTTTTATATGTCAACATTTTTTCAGGAAACTACTGACATAAAGTATATAATCTGTAGTTTATTCGGTATTATCAAAATTATAGTTCTCAGAATAAAAAGTTATAAATAAAGTAGTACGTTTTAATACTATAGAATCTTGCATGATACATAATGTTCTTCACAGGTGTGTAAAAAATATGATTTAATATAGTACCGCCCAGACAGATAGCCTAGTAAAAAAAACTAAATAGGTCTCTAAGAATATAATTTAGTCAGCATGTTGTAATTAGTTCATTTTATTACAGGAAGAAATTTTTGTAACTATTTTTGTCTGATTATGAATTAATTATTGAGGGAGAAAGAACATTCCTTTGATAATATTCATAGACATTTTATGTATACATTTTTTATGAAATAATTATAAGTCTAATATTAGTTTGTAATAACATATGATTTTCTTTTTTCAAAGAAAAATGAATTTGAGATCGGACATACTTTTAATATGAAATATGAACTAATGTTCGTGATATAGATATATGAATTATTGATGAAAAAAACAAAACTACCTAGATATGAATATTTAAGAATTTTTTGTTTTAGGTTTAGTTGTAGCTGTCGATGTTTTTACACTTGTTTGCATAAGTATTGAACGTTATCTAGCAATATGTCGTCCATTACTTATATTAAAACTTCAATCAGTTCGATTTGCTAATCTTCTTACTGGTATTATTTTACTTTTCATATGGTTATTAGGACTTTTAATAGCTTTACCAAATGTATATATGTATAATTTATGTTCGTTACCAACACCTGGTCGATTTAAATGTGAAAAAACTTCACCAAAAATATTTGATGAACGAATTTATATGGTTACTTTAGATGGTAAATTATTTATTTGAACAAAAAAAGAACAAATGAATATATATATATTTCATTTTAGCTTTTTATTTTATTATTCCAATGGTTGTTATGATTGTTTTATATACATTAATTATTTGGAAAATGTATAGAAATAATACAGCAAGACGAATGGTAATGTTACAAAGTAAAGGTTTGTTTTTTTTTTTGAATTACATTTAACAAAAGAAAAAGAATTTATTTTAGGTAGTATTTCAAGTAAAACACGTTCAAATTCATTATGTTCTTCGTTAATTTCTTGTAATAATTGTTTTCAATATCGATCAACTAAATCAAAAACAAAACAAGAATCAACAATAGAAAAATTTCATTCTGAATCATTATGGCAAAAACGGAGTATTCGATTAAAATCAATTACTAGTGGTAATGATGATGATGAGGATCAAACACATAAGCAACAATCAGATATTTTATTAAATAAACAACAAACTAATCGAATACCTACAATATCGAGTCATGCATTACAAGATAATATAACGAAAAAAGAGAGTCAACGTTTAAGTTCACAAAATAGTAGTAATAAAAGTTGTAATTCATTATCAAGTGGTATATCACGTTTAGATCGTCATCGTCGTAAAGCACTTAAACTTTTAATAACATTAATTGTCGAATTTTTTGTTTGTTGGACACCATTATTTATTTATCATACAATTGGAACATTTAATAAAACATTTTATCGTTCAACACCAAAATTTTATGTTGATTTAATACTTCTATTTTCATTTGCATCAGCATCATGTAATCCATTAACATATTATTTTATGTCTAAACGTTATCGAACAGTTTTATATTCTTATTTACCATATTGTTGTCTTAGTAAAAATCAACGAATGTCTACGAGGCAAAAGAGTCAACAAACACCACATTTTATTAGAGGATTAAATTCATCTTATCATCAAAATTCAATAGATAAAAATCAAATAGAACAATTACAAATGAATATTTATCAACATTCTTAATTAAAATTAGCAATAAAAAGTTATTTTATCTTTATTTGCTTTTTCTTTTTTAAAAATTTAAACTATTCTTATTTCGTGTTTTTTTTTTCTTGTTTAAAATAAAATTCATGTGAATAAATTCTTCACTATTATAATTATTTACATGAATTAAATATGTTTTCTATAACATCAAATAGATAATTAATTAGAAGTATTTATACAGATTTGAATACATAGTTAATGATTGATATCAGACTTTTGTGAAATATTCTTAAGATTTAATTGAAAACATGTCTGATGAGTTTTTGAAAATAATAGATTGATAATTATTTAGAAAGAAAAATCCGCCATTTTTTTTTATCATCCTTTTTTTCTATCGAAAATACTTTGTATTAAAATGAATTTTCATTTAAATGAATTTAATCGAATTAGTGATAAAGAAATTAAAGATTATTTATATGATGTAATAGAATCTATTGGTGAGTTAAATACTCCTGGAAATGAAGAAATATCTAATATACATAACAGGTTCAATGATTTGAATCAAATTCTGCAGACTAATCCTATAACAGCTAATGGTGATGTATTAAATTGTTTGAAGAATAATGATAAAAATATTCAATCATCAACAGAATTAATATTAGATGAACAACTGCTTGTTGATAATAAAATGAAATCAATACAAAATATTATTTATGAAGATAAGCGAAGTATTATAACTACATCTAAAGAATATTATATCATAATTAAAATAAATCTTATTTGTTATAGATTCTACAACTTCTTTGTCAATATGTCATCTTTTTCTTTATGATATTGAATGTTATAAGAAATCTACTTGTCTTGCTCTTCCTGAATTGATTCAAAATAATATCAAACTATGCAATTCTTTTCAACAATTATGGTCACCTCAAATATATGTAACAAAATCAATAGATTCTAAGAGATCAAAAACGACATTATTTCATTTTTGGTCATTAATTATTCGTATTTCTAAATTGATCATTAATGGATTAAATGCATTATATTCTTATGTTATATTTCTTCGATACGATACAGTATTATTTTGTTTTTGTTATTTATTAGGTATTCTTTTTGGAATAAATATAGATTTCTTAATTGATTTTATATTCATTATAATCTACATTATTTCGATTTTTATGACTACATATGAAAAATGGCTTTTATATCAAATTAATTTAAATGAATATAATAGTATTAACAATGAAAGTCAATGTTGGAGACGAATTAAATTAGTAGCTTATGGATTTATTCTAGGAATTATTTCAATTTATATTATCTGAAATTTTGTATAAATATAGTTCTATACTTTACAAATAATAAAAAACTAAATTGGATTGATTATGTATAAAGATGCTAGTGTTATTCATTATGGAGATTAAAATCTAAAATAATTACTGTTACTATTAGGAATATATATTGAATGAGCCAAAAGTCATGGTCGTTTAAGAAATCTTTTCATATATGAAACGTTTGCTTAAATCAGCTAGATGCTCAATTGTTGTTCTGTAAACTTTTATTTGGAAATGAGTTCACAATAAGAAGTTGAATCTGAGGATCGATGGATTCGTCAAATAAGAGAACATCACAACATAAACGAATAAAATAAAAAAGGATACGAATATAGTATGAACTTTGTCAATAAAATTTTAATAAAAAACGAAAATATAAATGAAAAGTAGAAATAATAGATTTTTTAATATTTATTATCAATACAGATAAGAATCAAAAGTAGACTTATGAGATAATTCTTTTGAGAGAAATTCAATTAAAGAAGATCATCAGAGGAAACGAGAAATTTTGTTTATTTTGTCGTGTTTTCAACATATTCTCTAAAGAGAATATTTCTAGAGAAGGGTAATAATAGAATTATTCAACTTCTTTAGAATATACATGAGAAATGGTTTTTGTCCTTTCTTTTCCTTAGTATTTTTCAAAATATGACTTGGAAATGAAGCGTCGATAAACAGGTATCTTTTTAATAATGAACATCGGGAATAAAGTGATTTGTCATTCTATAAATTATCAACTAAAGAAAACATTTCGACGATTTCAACACACACTTTTCTCACTCTTCTTCATGTAGATTATTTTTCCGTTTGTTGTCTTTTCAGTTTATCTTCTATGATATCACTTTGTTTCAGATATATATTATAATTGAAATAAACTTCACTGTGTAAGCCTAACTACAAATACACTCAGAGTGAATAGCACACTGATTCATACTCCCACTCATCTCTTTTTACTTTCCATAATATAAATTCTGTTTTCTTTTTTATTCAATGGATCAGAAATAACTAGTCATTTTTCCACAATATGCCTTGCTTCTTTGGCATGAGCATTTGATCTATTCTTTATCGAAACTACCATCCCTTGTATAAAATTATGCACATAGTAAGAACATAGAATACAGCAATTCCGCTGATCAAACTATTTGACAAAAAAGAATTTCGTTGGAAAAAATTGATTTGTTTCAACATATTACTCAGTTATTCATTTCTGATGTATACTTGAGAACGATTATTCATACGTTATTATCCAAATACATGTGGCTAAGAACAACAAATGATTAATATTCTTCACATCGGTATTTATATCCACTCAGTTGTTAAAATAATGATCTGTCTTTTATTAGTTATAGCTATTTTTCAACAACCACCATACAATATAACATCGAGATATTACTGCAACTCATATATTATTTCGTGAATGATAATTTATTAAGCAATGTGCATGATTAAATAGTTTGATTATATATTAAAAAAAAAAAGAATTATGATTCAGTTCACAAAAGAAAATGTCTTTTTGTCTATATTGATTAATAAAGCTCAGCACTATTGAGATCAACACTACCGGTGCCCGCTCCACCAGTAACTAATACTAATCCATTTGCTAATATGGATGCTGCGTGAGCAGATCGTGCAATGTTCATGCTTATTGTAGTTGCCCAAATGCCTGTTGATGGATTGTACAATTCAGCACTGTTGATAGAATCACTGCCGAGTCCACCAGCAAATAATACTAACCCATTTGCTAATGTGGATGCTGTGTGATAACATCGTCCGGTACTCATGCTTCCTGTGGCTGTCCAAGTACCTGTTGATGGATTGTAAAACTCAGCAGTATTGATACAACCAGCACCATTGTATCCACCAGTAACTAATACGGATCCATTTGCTAATGTGGTTGCTGTGTGCGAAAGTCGTGCGACATTCATATTTCCTGTCATTGTCCACGTGCCTGTTGATGGATTGTACAACTCAGCAGTATTGACAGGATTAGTGCCGTTGGATCCACCAGTAACTAATACGAATCCATTTGCTAATATGGATACTGTGTGCTGATGTCGTTTGACATTCATGCTACCCGTAGTTGTCCAAGTGCCTGTTGACGGATTGTATAATTCAGCACTAGTGAGAAAACCACCGCTGTATCCACCAGAAACTAACACTAGTCCATTTGCTAATGTGGATACTATGTGTTCATATCGTGCAGTACTCATGCTTCCTGTGGCTGTCCAAATACCTGTTGATGGATTGTACAATTCAGCACTAGTGAGAGAAACACCAGGGCTGGTCTGGCCACCCGCAACTAATACTAATCCACTTGCTAATATGCATACTGTGTGCA
>CAJNOI010000478.1:0-15230 GCA_905250115.1 Adineta steineri
ACATAGAAATAGAGATATCTTTTTTTCTTTTTGTATATAATCTCCATATCATATTTTGTAAAATCAGTTAGATAATCAAATAGAAGATAAAATTTTAAATCAAACGATATAATAATTTTTGAAAAGGTTTTTTTGTATCACACAGAACTTTTCTTTTCTTTGCAACTTCATGACATCGTTCTATCTCTATATGTAGACACATAGAAACAGAGATATTCTTTTTTCCTTTCTCTATATACTCTCCATACCATGTCTCATAAATCCAGCTAGGTAATAAAATAGAAAATCAAAATTCGAATCGAACGATATAAAACTGGTCAAAAAAATCTTTTCTATCAGAGAGAACATTCCTCTACTTTTAATTTTATCATATCGTTTTAACTCTACATGTAAACGCATAGAAATAGATATATATCTTTTTTTCTTTTCCCATAAAATCTCCATATCGTATTTTATAAAATCATTTAGATAATCAAATAGAAGATAAAAGTTCCAATCAAAGGACATAAATTAGTTTTTAAAAAATATTTTATAACAGAGAAAATGTTTTTCTTTTTTTAATTTCATGACATCGTTCTAGCTTTGTATGTAGACACATAGAGATAGAGACATCATTTTTCTTTTTTCATGTAGTTCCCATATCGTATTTTATACACTCAGTTAGGTAATCAAATACAAGATAAAATTTCAAATCAAACCATATAAAGTAATTCATAAAACATATTTTGTAACAGAGAGTGTTCCCTTTTAATCTCATCGTATCGTTTTATCTACATGTAGACATATAGAAATAGAGATATCTTTTTCTCCTTTTTTCATATAAACTCCATATCATATTTTACAAATCCAGTTAGATAATGAATTAGAAGAGAATAATGGAAATCTATTCATATAACTTTTTGCATAAAAAGTCATCTGTAATAGAGAGCAGTTTTCTATTCTTTCAATTTCTTGGCGTATTCGAATTGAGATATGCAAATATTGGATTTAATATGTATATACATACAGATAGATCAATAAATTGATAGATTATATAAAATTCAATAGAGAGTTAAAAAAAGCAGATGCTATAAGATTTATGTAGCAGTATAGAAAAGAAAAGCTACCTGAAAAGAAAAAGAGGTGAGCGAGATTAATTGTTTTTGCTTAAAAGATTGAGATATGAAAAATGAAAAAAACTACGAATATTAAAATTTAATTTTTGTTCTGTTTAATTTGCTTTAGTACATATCGATGGCATCGGTTGAATCTTCATGATTATGCACGTTCACCCATTCGTCGATAATAATATCAAAATCAATCCACTGATCATCGATCTCATCGAAAATACTTTCTGAGTCATCGAAATCAAAGATACTCATGGTATTATCGTTGTAAAGATTCGCATCTTCATCGTCATCGTTATCATAAAAGCTAATATCATTAGCTTCTGCACATGGTATCGGGGGTACATACTGAAAATTAAAGAGTAACATCTTATGCGTCGTATGATAGATCTTTCAATGAAAGACTTACTTCAGTTCGTATACTAACATCTAATTGTAGAAGATCACATTCAACAAGCCAAACGTTTGGAAAGACCGGAGGCCAATGTATACGATATTGGCCCGGTTCATTTCCTTCCATGTCTAAGAGTATATACTTATTTAGTGAAGTCTTTTAGTTTAAAATTAGTATTCTTACAATGTGCGACCGTGTGAGTGGTCCGATAAAGTGGCTCTCCATCTAAGAATCCAATATGCACGAGTGGACCGAAACTACCGTGTCCATCATCAACATGCTTGGCTGTCACAGGTGCCACTGCGATCAGGTTATCTGTTACCAAAAAAGCGTGCTGTAACATATTGTTGTTTATTATTTCATTTACGCAGTTTGATTCCATTGTTGTAACTTTTCAAAAAGAATAAGTTTAAGAAATGTACATCAAGCTACTTCACTTCTATATATAGCATGCCACTGATATCGATAAGACTCTTATCACTCCCAAATCAATTCAACTCAAATAAACACATTTTCGACAGATATACATATGCTATAACAAACAAATCAATGACCATCATGCACCGAATAGATTTATGAGTAGAACGATCATTATTAATTATATTACATTGAGTCATGAAATCCAATCATGTTATCCTGACAGTTTGTATATTCATGAACATATCATATTTCTATGTCATGTTAAAGTTGTCTGGAACAACTAAGTCTTCAACATTAAAAAAAATCAACTATTGTAAAATAAAACAAATGATGTCTGCACCTTTGGTTCGTAGATATACCTTTTCTGTGATTTATTCATTATTAACAAATGACAAATACATCAATAGTTTTCAATTTTGTCAATAATTTCTTTACTATTACATGTTTTTTGTAACACAAACAATAATATCTGAATTACACACTAAATGACTCAGTTGTTCATAAAAAATTTACAGTTGCTATATATATTTTTTTAAGCTTGCTTCTATTCTTACTCTTAAACAGTACCAATAAAATTCAAGCATTTGAATTCAATTCACTGTTGTCGTTAATAAAAAATGTCAATAAGTATACACTAGTATTATTCTATGTAAGTACTCTATCAAATAAAACTTATGCAATTCTATGCATGTCAGCTTTCGAACTTCTTTTTATCTGAAAACATCCAAAAGAAAATGTGAATCAGTTTAAATATAAATCCTAGAAAATGAACATTAATTTGATTATTATTTTATGTTCATCATTTGAGATTCTTATAAAAAACGCAACTCTTTATTTATCTGATGTACTTGTAGTGCATCAGCTATAGCGTTTGATTATCATTGTATGTAAATTCATGCATAAGATCTTTCTGAAAGTAATGAATCTGTTTAGATTAGATGTTTTTCTTTACATCAATATATTTTTTCATTGAATGCATATTGAAGTATCAGATAAGAAGATGTAGGAGAAAATAAATGTTAATCTAAAACAACATCTTGTGAAAATATTGAGTAAAGACTCCATCGAAGAAAGTTTCTTTTAAAAAAACTTAAAAAACGAAATGACTTTTTTATTAATTATTTTGTTATTCAACTTTATTTTATTTTACTACGATGTAACCAGTATTAAGAAACATTATCTAGCAAAAACAAAGAAAGATTTAAATTGAGTTAGTATAAATTTGAATATGAATATATCCAAGAAAAAGTAATAAGATTTAAATTGAATTAGTATAAATTTGAATATGAATATATCCAAGAAAAAGTAATAAGATTTAAATTGAATTAGTATAAATTTGAATGTGAATATATCTACCAAAAACAAAGATTAGACTTATTAAATAAAAAAATGAGTATTAAACTACGGCGAGTAAAATCATTTGAACGTGAAAATTCATATGACAAAGTGTTTTTATGGAAAATTCATTACGAAGGAGAAAAAATATATAATAGAACCAATATACTTACAGCTATCGATAAACTTTATTCAAAATTTAGGCCACAATGCCCGCATCTCTGGCTTTGGCTTACTTCGCTCTCTTGTCCATCAATGGAGCTACCCCACCCTCGTTCATTACAGGAAGTCACAGAACTTCCATCCGACTCTTGAATTTCTTCTTGAGTTGGATGGAAGTTATGAGTTACTGTTGACCCGAGTGGTGAGGAGAACTATAAATACAAAATGTAGTTTAGAAATTCTTGTCGACATCGATATAAAGTATAGATACTTACTCCTGTGCGGATTGTGACGTCCACCTGTGTTAAGCCACACTCAACTACCAACACTTTCGGGAATAAAGCCGGCTCATGAAGTCGGTACGAGCCGGCATCTTCACCTTGTAAGGCTAAAAGGAATTTCATTATATTAAAATTTAAAAAAAAATATTATCAATATGTAATTACCAGTGGCCAGTGCCATGGTTGTCCGATACACTGGCTCTCCTGCCTTATAACCTAGTAAGACCATGGGACCAGTGATCCCAGGTCCAGTTTCAACATTTCCTGAAAGTGTTGGTGTGATTGGAACTAAGTCGTCAGTGATGGTACTAGCATCACGACGAGACCAGCATGGTCAGACAGTTCCTATTTTTTACAGAGTTAAAGTTTTACAAATTGTAGCATCATGCTACTCACCTGGCTCGCCACGCACTAAACTACTAGAACGGCAAGCAGATACGCCTGCCGCACAGGCACTCGTATCTTCAAACGAAGTATGCCCCCATATAATTCTGCTAGTATCAGCAGTTTCCATGCTTTCGCATAGAGAGATAACTGAAATTATACTCTCTTGAGAACCTAAATTAATACTCAATTCCATTTATATTCAAAACAAAGTGTTAAATTATTATTTTTACCGTTTTGACTATTATTTGACTCCATTAATCTTAGAGTAACGTAAAAAAATCAACTATTTCAAATATTTAAGATGAATTTTATATAAATTTTATGTAAAAAAGAAGAATGTGGGTATAGCTTTAATTGAAAATGAGATGAGTGAACCAATTTTGTTTATTTTTTTCTTCGAACTTTGGTATATATATATATATATATGAATATGTACGTGCTAAATAATACTCATCAGGGGTCCATTTCATGTTGAAAAAAAAATAAACATTCTCGAAATACATTGATCATTTTTCATTTTTACAGTAATGAACGTTATCAATCAGACATCATCTTTTACAGCATTAATTAATCATCTATGTATATATAGATCTCTTCAAATACGCTTCATTAAAAAAAAAAGAAAAATTTAGCATATTGAACTTTGGTAACAAAATTGTGCATTTCAATGAAAAAAATTGATCAATTCAATTCAACTAAGCTCAACTCATTTGAATTCATGAGTTGAATTGAACTGAGTCTACCAACTCGTTCTGCCTAGTTGAACGACTGTTTCTTAAATTTTTCGTTTTCAATGCATTTTCATTTATCATTTAAAAATACAGCTTTCCTAGATAATATTGTATTCATGAATTAAAATTACTTTATATATTACAGTAATTATTTACAAAATGATACAATAGAAAGTGTACACTATCTAAGTACAATAAGAACTATTTCGATAGCGACTGTATGTACTGGAAAAGTTTATCATTTTTTTATACTTTTTATTGAAAAAATTGAAAAATTAATCAGTAAAATCAGTACTAACATATTTGGTGCATTATATTGATATATTTTTGTCTTTCTCTAATAGAAGCAATACCGAATAGATTACTTAAATAAAAACAATACGTTTGATCATTTCTACTCCCGAAAGATGGTAGTCAAGCATTGATTAAAGAAAATATACAAGAAAACAATAAGTAATGAAAGATAATTAAATTGATTCTTTGATTGAAAAATATATTGTCAATTATGATTATTTAATACTTACGCATTCTGTGTTCGACAGAAAAGGCAATAGTCAGTAAATTAGTTGACACATTGTCATAATGATTGATTATCGGTCTTTTAATCAATGTATCTGTAAGATTCGATATAAATACAATTGAAAAATATTACAATAATCTATCGAAAAGATATATTGCCCTATTTCCAATTCTGTTACTTTGAATAATGTATTCCACTAATTTTCAAAGAAAAAAAGTGATTCAGCGCGAATCGAATGTGCAACGAAAGATGCATGAAAGCGTTAACAATAATCTTTGCGTATTATGAACGTAATCAGTTTTCTTTTTGCTTGAAGAACAGAATAAAAAACAGTGTCAGATAAAAAAAAAGGAATTCAATTCTATTATAAGATAACTATCGATAAAGATAAAACAGCGTGATTAAAATTGTTATTATTATAAACTAATAATATAGTTCGTAAGGATACAAATTATATGATTTTATATCCATAGAAAAATAATCTAATGAGTTGTTTTTGATTGACGTGAACATGTAAGATTTCCTGTATTGGTTTCCTTAACTTTGTCTACAATATCATGAAGAACATGAACATCGAGTCCTACGTTATTGTTATTATTGTGTGAAATTGTATCAATTTTATGATTTTCTTCACGTTTTTCTGTTTGATGGAATGCTGCCGGAATTATTGTTTGTTTTTCCTAGTGTGAAACTATTGTTTAGTATACTCTTTCTCATTACAATTAGTCTTACTTGCTGATTAGAAAATGTGCTTTCAAACTGATCACTTTTTTTCACTGTGAGAATTTGAGTACCTTTTATTTATACATAGAATAATATATCAGGATATTGACAAATTCCAAGATATTTACCATTGTTTGAACTACATGATTGAAGAATATCATGATCAGAAGCTAATGAGAAATCATCCGACTTCGAGCTCTCTAGAAAGGAGATTAAAATGTATCATCTCTTATTCTAATTATCAGTTGATATTAGCTGACCATCAATTTCCGTATCAGAAATATCCGAAAACGGATATCCAGCTCGAAATTCATCATCATCATCATCATCTAAGTATGTACCTAATGGAAATTGAGCAAGTTCAGGTGGTAACACAGTATTTGAGGGTAGGTTGTAGTAAGCATTATAATTTTCCATAGTTGAGGTAGTTGATTATAATGTAAACGTAATTGATATTCACTAGATATCTAAGAAGCTATTTTCGAAATTCAATATATTTTATGTTGATGAAAATGAAAAGTAAAAGTATCAAGATTCATTATATTCCCATCTCATTATGGCAATACATTCTATATCCTCGCATTTATGATTTTTTACTAAAAGCTACTTTAAAAAAAATGATATGCACATTCCATTTCAACATATGTCTGAGAAGCTAATATTTTTCAATAATTAATTATTATTATTTTATTTCTGCATCCTTTTATATACTAAATACTTTACTATGTGTTTTCTTTTTATCTATTCTTATATCTGAGCATATTTTTTTATAGCGTGAGATCAAATTTTAGATTGTTTTCTATACTTATAGAAAACAAACACATTTTCATCTCTTTTTTAATCTCAAGGATAACATATACGAATTAATCAACAACCAGTAGTTGCGTATTTTTTTCTTTTACAAAATATTGTAATTAACTCATGTTTGATTAACACAAAGTAATTCGTATATAACTTATATGTACACTTAGGTTACGGCTGAATAGTTTGTAGATAATCAGAACTGATTGAACACTTTGTCAAATCATTCAAAAAATACATAACAACATTCTGCTGTCAAGTCACTTAACAATCGTTTGAGGAAAAAAAAGAATCAGTTAGAAACTACCTACGGCCTGGTACTAACAGATATCTAGTTTCTTTAGTATCAGATTCTGTCTGACAAGAAAACAAATTAGCATCTAATGCCGCATTTATTTTTTGATAATGATACAAGTATGAATTTGGACTTGAATTTCACTCATATCATGATTCATTTTCAAATCTTTTCAGTATAACACAACATATATGTGTATGTATTACAATATCACGTAACGCTTAAAAGACAACGATACGTCTTTGCATGAAAATTTTAAAAAAATGTACATTGATATAATTCTTTTATTTTATTTTGATATTTGATGACAAAAATGTTTCTTTCTTTTCATTTAAGTACATGAGCAAGTAATTAATCAAGCTCGTCAATCTTAATGTACATTATTTGTTTCTTCTTTCTATTTATGACCGAACAGAAAGAGTGATAGAATGAATAATTCCGACGGCGATACTGCTCGACATGCATTCAATGGAATAATGACAAGAAGAAAAAAGTATAAATGATTCTTTTACCGCGAATTTCTCTTTTTTATGATTGCGATAATTTTTAGCAAAGTCAAAAATATGAGCTGGTTAGAAATATTCTAGTAAAATAATTTATAAATACATGATACTGAGTGCGTTTCGAGTAAAATAATTTGAAAATAAACTATTGATGTATTTCATAGAAAAAATTTCATTTTAAACGAGTCATGTTTGATTGAACTTATCACAGTATAATCCTCCGTTGTATTTTATATGTGTGTTATCATCTCAAAATAAATTGCATATTACATTTGATATATTTCACGTGTCAATGTGAAAACTAAATAATTTTTTTTCTTTTGATCTTTAGAATTAGAAACAACTAAGACGAATATTGAATTATATTTCTGATGTGTCTATCTAATAAGTAGAATAAAAAAATAAGATAATGCTAATTTCGATTTCGTTTACTCATTACCTACATGCCACTATCTGTAGAACACGATAAAGATATTAAATATTTTTTCTTTGACATTAAAAAACAGAACAGTAAAATTTAAATCTAAAAGCAAACAATAATAATGATTAAATAATAAAATTAGAGTAATATCAGTATGTAATTTCAAGCGTGAATATCAGAATACATTCTACTTAAAAAAAAAGTAACAACATTATTATATTTTCATGCACACAAAAAAGATATATATTTAATGTTTATAATAATTCTTCATAACCTTTGAAATGATTATATTCCGTGTTTACGCTCGAATTCAAGTGTAAATTCCAACAGTTCTTCATCTGTGATTTCAGAAACTTGTTCAACCATCGTAGCTGCGCTCACAAATTTTGGTGGAACATTTATAGCTGAAAGCATTGAAACATTTTCTTCAAGCACAGGAGTTTCGACTTTCATTTTTTTAGTTCCAACATCTATATCATCACTGACAGATCGTTTTTCTATGCTATTTGATGAATTGATCGCCTATGATAGTTTTTCATTTCACTAATAATAAATTATAAAAGGATGAAGTTTCTTACTACCTTGCCATTACTCAAATTGATTCGTTCAAAAGGCACGTTGACGTTCGTTGTGTTCTCTATAATAAACAAAACATTCGTTTTAAGAAAAAAAATGCTATTTTTCCAATTATTACTTGATACGTTTGACATATTATTAAATTTGGATTAATAATTTCTTATGTATAAGTTACTGTAACTTAGTTTTAAGTGATCTGAAAATAGATTAAATTAATAGTAAAAAGTTATTTATTTGTATTTTGTATTTTATTGTGAAGATACAAGATTGTTGACACAACATTTTATCGATTCAAAATGAATTAAAACAAAAAAAAGGGAAACTGATTTTTTTGTAACCAGCAAATTTTGTTTTCAGTTTGTGTAAATGTGATGGTTTGTAATGCTGTTTAACTAAAGATCTATACATGAGAAGAAAAATCTTTAAAAAAGTTAATTTGAGAGTTTTACGAGCTGATACACGAATTTTGATGATATTGCAATTGATGCAGTGTTGTCAAGTTTTGTTAAAATATGTGCAGTAGATGATAATTCTTCTACGAAGAGTTGTTCGTGATGAATATCCATTTTGAAAGCATTAACACTGTCAATAACATCTGTGCGCAATAGTTTTAGCCCATCGATTAAAGCATCTTTAAGTTGAGCAGATGTTGCCGCTTTTAGGTAGAAAGCTGTTGAATGTACTTTAATAAGATAGTTCAATTTTGAACTATAATCGACACCGTTTTCTATTTTCAGTTATAATGGTGAATATTTTTTCCTTCAATTTTACTCTTAAAAACTTACTGTGAAGTTGACAAAGTTCATCAGCAGCTATCCGAGCCGTTTTCATAGCGTTCAGACATGAATGAATGCTTTGAATAAGTTTCTTTTTATCCTGTGTATTTAGAGATAGATTGCATGAAATTACATCTAAACCAGAACTAGAACTTACTAAGATTGATGATTGGCAAACAGATGTTTGCACAATACTTTGGTCACCTCCTATAGCGGGACCAAGTATACGCTTAGCGCGTTGTTCTAATGTTTCATCTGTTCGTCGTGAACAATCTTGTTGAATGACGATAGATGAAGAATAAGAAAAAAAGTAAATGTGGTAGATAAGGATGGAAAAGATATAGGTGAAGATGATAATGTATGGAGATTTGAACGCTTACTCAGCTGGACTGGTTCTTTTTCTTTTTGTTGGATTAGAAAAGGATTAGGCTGCATTGGTTTTATCGTAACGTTAGGTAATCGTCTGCAGAGTTGATCAGCATTCTCCATATCAGCATTGGATGCAAATTCGACATAATACACGTTCTTCTTCAACGATCGTGGTTTATGAAAAGAAATAATACGCAATTTCGACTTCATTTCTGAAGTAAATTTGTCTGCGTACAAGACTCGTCGATACTTCATGATCTACTTGTGGTAAAATAAGTACAATTTGATTATAAAACTACCTTACTTTACAATACACATTATTTTCTAAATTATATTCAAAGAATCGAACTATAGAATTTCACTTTATAAACGAAAATATGAACTCATAATATCTCATCTATCAATTCATGTTAATTTACTAATAATAACAATACAGAGATAAATAAATTTTTTTGATAAAATATGATACTTCTATTCTTTGTATAGTCTAAACAAAGTGGTATAATATCTATACATTTCGGTTGCGATAATAAGTATATATATAGTATTATACCTTAAGTCCTGTCTATGTGATACAAAGCTACAGTATACTAGTATGTTTGATTTCTTTTGTATACAAGCTGTCTTTAGTTCTTTTTACAGTTGATCTTTTATTCTCTACATATTCTAATTAACGCTAAGAACCACATAAACCTTTTATTATATAACTTTCTGCACTAATGTATAAGACGAAAATTTTAGGTGAAAGCTACTAACTAATTTTTGTTACAATATTCACTTTTCTCTTCGTGGTTCTGCGCTTATCAATATCACATTCCATTATGACGACATCCATCAAATATATTTTTATTATCGTAGCGGTTCACGTTATGTGAGTCTTATAGTTTTTATATATTCGATCGTGAGTATGCAACAGAGAATTTGCCAAACGGCAATCGTAGTTTCGTCAGATGACGATCTTATAAGTAATACAAAAACATTAAAATATAATATATACTCACAAATGAAAATGTTCTATCAATCGAAATAAAGAAAATGCAATGCTAATTATCAGTCCTTGCCAATAAACCTAGATACATTAAAAGAAACACTTGATTATGATTAACTGTATATTCATTGCTTACATAAATTTTTGAAGTAGATAACAAGAGAGGAACTAAAATGAATAAATTATGATATTCAAAATTCAACTTTTACTCGTACTATAAATTCCGTTGTTATTCTTCTTTATTTTTTCAAAATCTTGTGCTTCATCATATTTTTTTCTTTCATTCGTATTCTGAATATTATATTACATCGATATTTTTTCTTCTTTTAACTGTTGGATAATTTATCAAAATCTAATATGATTTATGCTTATCTTTCTCTAACATTTTCGAATTAATTTTGTGCATGACTATCCGTGAGCAAAGATGATACGTGATGCGAATATCATTATATGAAAATTTAACTGGATATTTATTTGAACTATCTTCAACTATTACATAAAATAAACAAAGAGTTGAGTATCACGTA
Source organism: Adineta steineri (assembly GCA_905250115.1). Lineage (NCBI taxonomy): Eukaryota > Metazoa > Rotifera > Eurotatoria > Adinetida > Adinetidae > Adineta > Adineta steineri. The sequence goes on from CAJNOI010000478.1 coordinate 11,316, forward strand.
TGCAAGATGATAAAAGGAAGAATTGAGTATCATGTATGTAATATGATAAATCGAAGTTTTTTTGCATCGTATGACATCATTTTCTGTTACATCAGACAATTGATAACTACCTGAAAAATTTTAACGAATGCTTTGGAAATCAAACAATGATGTAATCAGTTTGAGAAAGAAGCCTTTTACGATACATTCATCACCTATCAGCTAGAGTTCAACGTATTATGGCTCACAGAAAACTGTACACGTAAAATGTGTTAAATTCACATATATATACTATTTAATAATTAACAAAACTTGTCTTGAATTCTTTCATTCATTGCTTTTATTCATTTTTATTAAGATATTTTCTTGCTATACTCATGAATCATGAGAACATTGCTTCTCTTATAACATGTGTATTCTCTCCTCTTAAGAAAGACAATTCAGACACATGTATCATTTGTCCTTTATCGTTTAATTTCATAATCTTATGTTTCCGCAACTTTACATCCATACATATTCGCATTGAATTTTCATACAAGCCACAGTATGTTTGGTATTTCTGCAAAAAATGCTACTAAATAAATATTATTATTTGATCTTGCCAATATATATTGTCTCTACCTTCTATTGAAACAGAATTCTCGTCATACTTCTTTTTTTCTCATTAGTTATAATATATAATAGAAAAATAACGACCAGATCAATCTACAATAAGCGATATATAAATTTAGACAATTCTATTCAAGATTTTCTATCTTCTATTTCGTTGATCACTTCAGATTTTGAAAGATATGACAAAGAACAAACTATAGAAGACGAAAATATGCGTTTATTTTTTTTCTTTACATATAAAACAATATAACTTATATGCCACTGAATGATAAGAAAACTTCCCTCTACTTCTTAGAAGTATTTTTTAAAACAAAATTTAAATAATCTCATTTAGACTTTTATATCAGATGTAAATAAAAAAATAGCCTAAATCAGTCTATGCTAGAATAACGCACATTAGATGATTCAATACATCATATTGAACGAAAATCTACTCAAAATCTTTTACTCAAATATATATATGAAATAATCAATTATGAATCAAAGAAAAACTACATTTTTAACTGAAAATTTAAAAATAAATTTTGTCGTAAAAAGTTTACAGAGTTTTAAGTCATATTACTTGTTATGATTAAAATAGAGAGTACATAAGCAAAATAGAGTATATTAAAATATTTATTATCAAGGAATTTTACCTCCATTCAATTCAATTTTGATGAATCAAATGAGTGGTAAAGAATGTTGTTCACGCATATCCAACAAAGAATTTCCTTTTATTTTAACAAGTTTCTCTTTTTCGCTTAAATATTCTCATTTTAATATCTGCATGTGTGATATGTACATAGACTTCTTCAATTGTGTGATCTAAGTGTCTATAGAACTAAGAAATCAACATATTTCATGTCTGTTAAAAACTGATAATAATCTTCAATCAAATATTGCATCCAAATCAAAATATTGAATGAGTATCTCTTTTACGCAATAAAAGAAAACTACCGAAGACTGATTTGCTATTTGTCAAAAAAAGACACCAACTTATAGTCTATATATTTTACAACATAGTTGTCCTGTAAACGTATACAAATATGTATATATGTAAAAGCAACTATCTATCGGCGAAATTTTTATTTGAAAAACGTTTTTGCTCTCAGTAAATTAGTTACTGAAATGGAAATTCGAAATTCAAAATTGAATAAAAATCGTTGAATATGATCATTTAAGATTAATATTTTATCAATTTCTTTTAACTTTTCAGTTTTATTTGTTATGGTATCGTTTTCAATTGCTCAATTCTTTCATTGATTAATTTGATATGAATAAACTTTGTGATGATGTATCACCATCATATTCATATGCCTTTTTTTATCATCATCTTGAATTAATATAAGATTTCATCAAATATTATTAAATCTAGTTCTGTATATTATTTTATATAAAGATATAACTATAGCATCTGAAAGACAATCTTTTGTCTCGAATGTTACAGAAAAAGAAGATAAGTCATAGATTTTCTTTCCCTAGATAATGTAACATACAAGTTTTAATAAGATGTTTATCAGATTATCATTCGATTTCATTATTCTTGAGATCTAAATAATTTGTAATTATGTTATATATATTTTCAAGCATAGACGTAATAGTGTCTTACTTTCCCATTTATTTTTGTTCTATAAAGAAAGCAAATTGTACACAAGACGTTCTCATTAACATATAAATCGTTCGAAATATTTCAATTGAATATTTCTTTCAATTTGAATACAATATAACAATCACCAACCTTGTATTTCGACTTGATTTGATATATTAACTTTATGTTACACAAAAGACGGGACCTTTCTATTGTGATAAAAATTCAATTTGTATCTTTGGAATCAATCGTTTCTTTCGACAAAGCTCAGTTTTCTTCCGATTTTCCGTCATCACGATAATTAGATATCGATTTCGAATTACAGTTCTAATTTGTATTTTAGTTATTAAAATTATTGGCTTTTTATTTTCTTTGAAGTTTGTTCCTATTGTTTTTTATCCTAGCTGTGTAGATCAAAAATAAATGACATACATATAACATATGCATCTATGGAAATCAGAAAATCAACAGGTGAGAAAATCATCATTCAATTGAAAGCAAAAGTTTTTTTTTAAAATCTTGAACATTCAATTTTAAGGAGAAAAATGACTCATGTGATTCTAGCTAATACGATAATATCAATGATGAATGTGACTAGTGATGAACAATATTAATAGAAAATTTTTATCTTTCATTTTTCATGCATTCTTAACATAAAATAAATAGAAAGAACACTTGATTATTTAGCTATTATTCAAACATCAAATTTTCTTTAATATTATACTTTCTGTTGCATAATATAAAAGTATGTGAATAAATCATTTACATAAGTTATAATTGATAAAAAAATATTTAAAACAGATCAAAACTAAGATGACACAGTTTGTTTCATTACTCTTGGAAAAAGTCCGATCGATGAATTTATGTTTAGGTGACTTCAAAAAATTATTTTATTCTTAAATCGATTTGTGAAGTATTGGGAATATTTTTCTCATCAAATTGATGAATTTTGCATTTTCAGTTGGCAACAGTAATGAAAGAAGTTCAAGCTAATGATGTCTGTCCTATAAAAAGATCATATACAGAAGGAATTCAAAAGCCACAACAACATTGTTATTTTGATATAGTATAAACTTCTAGAGTATGAATATAACGATGTTAAAACTTGTAAAAAAGTAAAGTTTTAATGAAATGCTTCGAACCACTGAGTTTTATAAAATTTCTTTGTTTTTATATAATGTCCGTTTAGTTAAATTTCTAGAATTATAATAACTTTATCCTCATTGATTCTATTGAATTTATATAATGAACAATATTGACATTGAGTCGAGTTGTCAATATCATATTCCCTAAATCGAAAAAAAAAACATATTTCGTTTCATCTTGTGGTATTGATCAAGCAATTGATGTTTTAAGAAAATATCGACTACTTGTTCGTGATGAAGATGCGCTTTGACATAATATAAGAGACACAAACAAATAACCTTAGATTTTTAAGAAGAAAATCAACAGTTGTGGTATGAAAAATTATCAATTATTTTATTCTCATGTAAAACTATTACATCATTTTGTATCATAGTTCTATACATATAATCTACTCTTCATCTACGTGAATATGCTGATTAAATGTTTATATTATTTGATAAGAAATGAACAAATAGTCTCCCTCTTGTTTTTAACTCCTATAAAAAGCCTTGCTAGTTACACACTCTGCATTTTTCTCTACGAGACTTACAGTATATCATACTTCAAACATTTAATTGATTATATAAGTTATAATACAATGAAAATATTTAGTGCAAGCCATGTATTTATCA
>CAJNOI010000478.1:17290-36366 GCA_905250115.1 Adineta steineri
CATTGTTCCTGTTTCGTCGAAAATGAAGCGATTCATTTTCATTGTTCTGATTGTTTTAAAATACTCTGTTTCTACATAAATTGATTAAACTCTGAGCTCGTAAAAGAAAAACATATGAAAAAAGGTTTCATCTCACTATTCATACTATATTTAATTTGAATAAAGAATAATGTTAATTATTGTTGAGAGAATACGAAAAAAACCTTGCATGTTAAACAAAATGTGCAATTGAGTAATTTAGAAGAACGTTTTAAACAACATACGTTAGCATGAGATTCGTATCTTGCTAAAGTCATACAATTAATAGAAAGAAAAAGATATTCATTTTTTTGTGATACATAGTTTTTTGTTGATAGTTTGCTTTTTTTCTGTGCTTAAACTTATATAATGAATTATTTCTTGATAAAAAATTTCTATTCGTATTCACATGTGCGTGAATTATTAGTTTTTTAGTCTAAAAATTTCACAATACCTTTCCATATTCAGCATCATCTATTGATGATATTGCATGCATTTAATTTAAAGATTTTCAGATTGTATCAATCGTGATGTTTTATTTAAATGAATTTTCGATTTATACATAATCTCGTCAGATAAAAAATTTTATCGACTTATCAGTACACATTGAAGAAGAGCTTCTCATTTTAATTCCTATTGGTTGAATATTTTTGTTCAAGTTTTAATGGAGATAACTTTATTTGAACGGTATTTTAATTGCATATCTTCGAAGTGAACGACATTAACCGTTTTCTTAGTAAGAGCTGTATATTAGTGCAGGGAACGAAATTAGCTTTGAGCTAAATTTAAGACAAATTAAAGTTCTAGTTGAAAATGTTTAATTAATACCTTTGTTCTTCTAATTATAGGAAAAGCAAATTATACACCCTTTATTAAGCAATATGTATGTTTTATAATTCATGAAAAAAGAATTGAAATATTCATTTTTGTAAAAAAAATTCAATCATTCACTACCTCGAACACCGATTATCTTTTCACTAAATGCCTGAGTTACATCATATATCATTATCACATATATACTGCTCAAATATTATGGTAATTTTATTCATAATTCATAATGCACTATACGTACTAATTTTCTAAACAACAATGATCACATACTTACTGTACAGTTACATGATAACATGAAGACAATTATTGATTGAAAATTTTTTCACAGTTCATGTTTTTAATTGGAACAAATTTTGTTTTTTTCTATTTGTATAGGAATATCTATTATAGAAAAGATGAAAGACGAAAGAAATTAAGAGTAATATATTGAAGTCATGTAGAATTGTTCTTAAATTTTTCAAATGAGAATCAATATAAAAACAAAATCTTTTGATAAGATTTTACATATGAGAATACGTTTTAGAAAGATTATATTAATGAGAGCAATCAATCAATTCAAATATGAATCAATTTTCCAAGATTATCTATACTATGAATCTTTGTTTTCAACACTCAAATGAGTATGCTCAAAGAAAATAAATTTGTTGAAAAGCTCATTCTTTAACATAGATAACTGATCACCATCTAATGACTGGAGATAAGTGAACGTTCTAATGAGCTCATGGAGAGGTATAAATACCGATCTTTTTTCGTCATCTCAATAATACTCTTCATTTCTATTGATCCCCATCATCTCTGCAAGATCGCATTTTTTTGTCCTTATACACTATTTTACCACAAGTTTGTTTGTCTTATTTTTAATATTCTTTTGGTTTTATTTTCCAGAGCGTCAATCTTTTGATCTTCATCACCATTAAACTAACTAGTCATTCAAATTCATGTGAGTCAATGATCCGTTAAGGACAGCGAACCGTTATCGGTACTAAAATTGCTAGAAGGAAATTGTTTTGCATGTATTAAGATATTTGTAGCTAATAACCATAGCGTAGTTCATATAAAGATTGTTGATAAAGGCAATACAAGTTTGAGCTAGTGACGCTGTATTGAGAGTAAATTTTTCTGAAAGCAAATTACTTGCTTTATTGATACACATAAGGTAATTCTCTATGTTTTATTTACATTAAATATAGCTTTTTCTCAGAAAAAATATTTGAAATTTAATTAGTCTAGTCAAATTCGTGTAACTATACAGATCGATTTTTACATCTTATGTTTACAAATGAGAATATTTCGTAATTAAATAATATCATAAAATAGTCTTAAAAGTTTTTCAATGTATAGAAAGATGAATATCAGATATTGACAAATGAGTATGAGTTAAACAACTTTTTATAAATTGATTTATTTGATAGAATGGAATGCCGATTAGTCCTGAACAATTGTTCAGAACATGATATTCCGAATAGTGTTTTATCCGGTGAACTTCAGCAAAAGCTGAAGTTCTACAAATTTCGTCGTGTCCAGACAAAAGCTGGTAAATCGCTGTTTTACTTATTCTTCAAAAAAGAACAAGACACGTATTACGCATTGCAAGCAGGAAAATTAATTAAAAATATATCTCTGGTACGTTATCGTCATCGGAATATGACTCCTGCACCTTTATGTCGTCCTGATGAGATTTTACCAACTGAAGCACAGTATCAACCAGTACCTTCACAACGTACTGTTGATGCCATTCGATATAACTTTAGTAAATATATAGATAAATTTTCAGATCGAGTAAGAGTATATTATAATGAATACTTTTGATTATAACGTTTCCTATGTAGAATATCTTTAAATTATGTGTTAAACGTTTATCAGAACAAGCAGTTGTTCAACGTATGAATATCTCCGAAAGTATGTTGCTCTATCTAATTGATTTAAGATATTATTTTCTTGCATTGTTTCAGTATATGAACGGAACTGCAAGATTAACCACTGGTGGTGGTTAAATCAACAATATACTATCAATAATCCTCAAAACATACAAAAGATTATGGACATATTTTTTTCGTGATTTGTTTTCGATACTCGTTTCCTATATGTTTTTTTTCACATATAATGTATGAAGTGTATACAATTTACTTTTTTATATTCATTACTGAAAATTGTTGTATATGTATTATTTAATCAAATGGTGAAGGCCATATGTAATTTTTAATTTCATCTCCTCAAAATACTGTAATAAAAGAAAGCAATCAGCTGAAAGTGCTCATACACAATATTAATGTAGTTTTCAAAATGAAAAAGCATATTTTAATATATTTTCAGTAATTGATGATTGTACATCTGTAAAAGAAATTATGAGAATAGAACATTTATGACGAGATATATTTATTTGAACATCATTGACAATGATGAGGCAAAAGGAAAATTGAAAACATTTCACATGCAACACATAATTCACATATGGATGTTAATTATTGAGTAAGAGGGCAACGCAGTCGAAGAGATAGTGAATGAAGAGAACGATAAAAACATTTGATGATATCATCTAACAGATGTGCTACTATGATGGATTAATTTAAGTAACTAATGAATATATGACTTCGAAAGAGAAAGATAAAAAAAAATAATCAAAAAACGAAAAAAATCGTAGTGCATTTTCATTTTCACTGAAATAAACATACTGGAAAAGAAATTAAAGTGTAATTGTTGATATGGATAATGAAAACGAATGAAATTGAAGCTATTTTTGTGTTCTTGTAATTTCTACAGTAATAAATAAAGTTTTTTTCTTTCATACGATAATGATGGATATTAAATAAAAATATTTACTAACAATTTTTTAATATTGTCATATTTTAGATAAGATTTTGCATACAAACAATTGAATTTTGATATTAGTGGTAATTTGAAATACAAAACAAGTTGAAAGTAAATATAGAGTATAGATAGTTTCAAATCTGATCATCGGTTAATTTCAGAAGATTATCATGGGACTTAATGCTAAATTCATTCAAGTTATCGGAAACGTAGGATATCATCTGTTGAACTTCCTCGATGGAGTAGATGCAGTCAATTACCTTGAAGTTGTACGAACATATCTTCAATTTCGTTCATTAGCAATAGTCTCTGACTATGAGTTTCTTAAGATTCTGAAGATGTTTGATCATCATCAACCAATTATTGTTGCAAAAGAAATGTATCAACATTATTTACATGAATGCGACGTCGTTGACTGTCGATTGGTTCCATTTGAACAACGTGATCTATTATTGAAACAACCAACACAACGTCTCTTTGTACATCAATCTTTTAGTATTGAAGCGTTTAATCAATTATCTAAAACATATTTAACACCAATTTTTCAATGCTATTCACGTTTACTTTCTTTCAATACTGATTTCTATTGTTCAAACTATGGACTGATTAATTACGAATTTTATGCTCAAACGATCGGCTCAAATAGGGATTTAAATGATCATGAGAAAAAATTTTTCAAGCGTAAGTGATATAAAAAATCTTTTTTTGTTCGTGTAATTTGATTCACATAAATAACGTTGGAAGTAAAAGTGCTCAGAAAAGATTTGTCTTTTCTCAGCAGTATATCGCTTTTATACGTTTTTACTTGCAACATTATTGAAATTGATTTGCTAAACAATTATTAATATTATTGCTTTTTATATAGCTAGCACATTTTTTCAAATGCGTAATGATCCAAATTATCAAGTGAATCTTACATTTGTCAGCAATTTCAATGAGTTTCGTAAAAATTTTGACAATCGCTTCTCATCAGTTCATTGGATTGATGCTATTGATTTTTCAAAATTTTTAATTGTTGGAGGTAGTGTAATTAACGCATTGTGTCAATCACCATTTATAGATACTCGAGAACAAGATATTAATTTAATATACCCATCAGCATATCCCATTGAATTTGAAGCAGCCGTGATGAAATGCATTGATGTTTTGCAAAACATTACATCACAGTACTCAAAACATCAAATAATTATAGAGAAAACACCTGGTAAACTTCGATTTGACATCCATTTACCCTGTGGTGTCAAGCTTAATTTTTTGTATATCACTTGCCTCGAACATCGCAACAATTCGCTTTCTTCAATCCTTGATGGTTTTGATATAGATTTATGCCAAATTGCATATACAGGTAGTTAATCATAGAGTGCGGAAAAACAGTAAAGACATCAGTTTTAAAATTAATTAAGTCCTATAAAAGTTTTTGAAAAATGTGAAGTAATCTGACACTTACTCGATTTTTGTACAGGTAAGTCATAGCTGAAGAAATTGTGTCAAATTATTTTGATTTGTAGAAAACTGATTGAAATCTGTTCAAATATTTTGATGTTATTCAAAATCTTTGAAAAAATTTATGAAACGTGAACTTTGCTGTTTCTTCCGCTATTTCAACATCTTATAATTATAAATTATAATTTATGTATTACAGGTAAACAAGTCATTTGTACATTTGCTTGTTTGCAAGCTATAGCAACGAAGTCGTTCGTTGTTTATAGTTTGCATGCTTCAGTTAGAAAAGACGTTTGTATACGGATTGAGAAATATTGCAAAAGAGGCTTTGCATTACTCGAACCCATCAATTTTGATGGGGATTTTTCTAGGCTAATGAATCAACCTGTTGTGCCACTTTATCATAGTGAGCAGCAAACCATCATTGATGATGATGGAGAAATACAAATTGCGACTGTGGAATACTGGCGACAGCCTGCAAAGAATATTGATACTTTCGAAATACAAGAAGCTTTCATTGCTGCTTTCTGTTCACAGAGTACAGAATGAAAATACTTGTACATACAAACTAAATAAGACCTTGTCGTATAATTATAACTTACATTTAGAATAATAATTTGATTTTGTAGCTTTGTATTAGATGCATGTTGGAGTGAATTGAATTGAATTTTAACTATTTGCTGAAACGTATATATTAATTGTTACACTGTACATCCTCCATTTTCCATTTCTCATACTGTATTCCATTTTTATTGTTGAAACGGATTGTTTAGCTGTTATTTGCATGACATGTTTTTTCCAATCTTGCTTTTTCTTTGTATATAAAAAAAAATTTAAAAGTTAACCAAAAATACATTGACAGAAACTTTATTTACTTGTTGTAGATATCATAAAATCATATCAAATACAAATTTCTGCTTTCTTATTCATAAAAAATGTCATCTTCATCGAGTAAGTATCAATAACAAGAGTTCCTTCGATAGTTTAGTCTTTTGTTTAGACACAACAACAGCAAAAAACACAATTGATGTTTCCCAATCGTTATCATCAACTGCAAAACATAAAGTAGTTCTTAATATTGATAATATTATATTTATATTGAAATGTACTAGGAAATGTCTTCTTGCGCTACCAATGTAGCAACAACAACAGCAGCTCATGAGCTAAAATTCGTGAATGTTAGCCAATTAGTTGGTTCTGCTAAAATAAATGTAAAGATCGAACCGGAAGAAATTACGGATGAAGAGTTATTACAAATGGCAATTATGTTTGAAAAAAAACATCCAGAATATGTTTCTAATGCTAGAAAATGAAGGAACGGTTCAAAAGATGGACATTTTTTTGTTTGACATTTTCTTGTGTGGAATAGTCTTTTTGTTACTTCGTAGATAATCGTATAATAATTAACTTTTATTAAAGAGTGATGTTCTTATCATGTAGGATTTCTCATATATTCATATTGTTTATTCTCAACAATTTTAGATCATTACTTTTGCAATCGAACCTGATTTAGCGATTGTAAAGACAACTACATTCATTCGTTAAATTTTTATTTATAACTGATTTATTAATACACATAGGTCAACTGATGTATCAATGAGCCTTAAATTTAATCCATAGATTGATCAAGATGATTTTTCTTTCCACCATCATTATCAATCGCATAATATAATTGTTGTTTAATATGTTTCTTTATTATAAATTGTTGTCTAATATCTTTCTTTATTGTAACTTGTTGTCTAATATCTTTCTTTATTATAAATTTTCATTTAAACAACTTCCGGTTTTCTATTATACTTTAATTTAAATAACTTCTACTTTTCTATTATAATTTTATTATGTATATTTATATTTTATATACAGCGGATATAGTTGCATGTATAATTCTAATTTCCGAGAAGTATTGTTTATATTTATAAAGTTAGATATAGATATGATGATTTTCATAGCTAAATTTTTTTAGAACAATTGATTTCGATGATCAGATAGCATATAGTTTATTGTCAAGGTGAACACGATTGAAGTTATCATCTATGTTATTTCAAATGATTCATGTTGATGCTAACTTATAGTGATAAGATACTATTCATTTATATAACGATTAGTTTAAAAAAATGTAATTGAAACTCATTATTTTTAGATTAACTTATTAGTTGATTGTTTTTTTTTGTTTTTCATTACTTTTATTACATAGCATATTCTTACTAATACATATATGAAGTACTGTCAGTTAGAGCATTTATCGACAAAAAGAAAAAATGAAAACTATGATTCTATACTATACAATATCCAAAGAAAAGGTAAATATCATCTTAACAATATGCTGCTATGTCGCTACTTTCATCGTTACTTTCATGTGCAGAAAAGATCACCACAATTCATGCTCTATGCTCTGATATTTGGCAAGAAGTATTCGAATATTTTGAAGTTAGGGAATTGTTCAATACGTTTGCTTATATCACCTTTGCAGCTGATCAAGTATTATTTAATAAGCATAAACATTATCAACTACGTGGGCTGATAATTAATATCAATATGAAAGATTTACCAATAAATATAGTTTTAAGTCGCATTATTTCTCTTACAGTCTATGATAAATATTGCTTTGAAATTATCGAAAAATGTACTGAACTTCGATCATTAAAACTAATAGGTGAAAATAAATGGATTACATACATTGTCAGACAAATCTCTCAAGCATTCTTCAATTTAGAACAACTTACTATGGTGATATCTGGAATTGGATCTGTCTTGGAAATATTTATATTTGTTGCACCTATTTCTTCATTACGTCGATTAGAGATTTGCGCTGATGACTTTATAGAAAGTAGGAATACTCTCTATTCAATAATAATGCCAAGCAAAATCGAACAATTCATTATGAATTCGTGCACTATAATTGACTGGAATGAATTATCCCATATACTCCCTCGTTTTATTGATATGCATTTACTAAGTATCAGTTTGATTGATGATCATCAGAGATCAATCCCTTCATTTAATTTTCGTAACATACGTACTCTTAGTCTTGGATTACGTGAAGCATCATTCGACTGGATTGTTCAACTCGTTACAACAATAACTGATCTTGGGAAACTAAAATTGAATGGTCTTGTGCGCGAGGATGGCTTTGTTATTAATCAAAGATGGGCATATCTGTTGGAGTCCGCACCAAATTCAATCCGCATATGCGTTAATGTTTTTCTACAGCAAGATACACATTCCTATTTCTGTGAAAAAATCAAAGTAGCACTAGGTGCTTTTGGTTTAAACCTTACGAGCAGCGATGATGATACAGATTGTAGTACGAATGATGAAAATGTAAATCGATGGTGGAATTTAAGAGGTATAATTATCAAACAATGATAATCTGTATTATACATTACAAAATTATTAAACAAATATAAACTAATCATGTATTTGATCAATTTTACATTAGATATTATATGTATGATGTTTTTCACCTGTGAAACATTTTTAATTGTGCATGCTTTGTGTAGTTCTTTAGTTAAATTTTGTACAACTATTGTTTAACAAATATTCTATATATCCGGAAGCAAATATTTGATTATGTAGTTTTTTTTATAAATTATCAATTTTTTTCATATCTGTAACAAATTCTTTTCTTTTAGATTATTTATTTTTACAGAATCCATCACAAATATTAAAAGCAATGAATCTGAATTTCTAGTACTATTGCGGCTCAATAAAAAGAAGGACAGGAACTTTTTACTTATACATACATAAAAAAATATTTCTGTAGTTCGAGCAAAATCATTTTTTATTTCTTATTATTCAATTATGATATCTTTTTAAATTCAGTTTACAAGTAGATGCTCGAAAATATCACAATTTAATACAGAATCAGAACGTATATTGCTAAAAAGATACATATGTGTTGATTGACCGATTAAATCGAAATTTTTAAGTTTTGCTTCTAATCGTACTTCTACTTGATCGCTATCAGTTGATAAATCAAAAGAAGACGAGAAGCTGTTGATGTTTATATCTATATCTGCTTAAGCATCTAATACTGGTTGCTAGTGTATGGAATTTGAAAAAAAAAATGATTACATAAACAACATAATATTTTCCATAATTATATTTAAAAAAAAACAACAATATTACTTTAGATAAGCTTTTATAAGATGACTACACACAATCGATGTTTATTTTGTGAAAATCATACAACAAACTTCTGCTGCTTATCTTGTCATCAGATGAGTCGACGTGCTATGTTTGACACTCTTTTGACATTACTAGACAACGCAACAAAAGTCAACGATTACTATGATCAATTCAAGATTATTTGTCAGAGAATTTTGACAGTAAGTGTAATATTTAAACAATCAAAACGATATTCTCTTTTATCAATTCAGCTTGAATGGCTTCTAACACCAATTCAGTTTACTCCCATCACACATTTTAACCCAGTTGTTCATAAAATTGATCAACACGCAAAGATATATCTGAAAAATGGATGTGTGGATATCGAAGGTATGGTACCTGTTGACGTTTTTGGAGATGGCAATTGCCTCTACCATTCAATTATATGTTTAAATGGGAGAAGAAATCTAACAGTTAACGAATTGAGAGGTATACATACATAACTATAATACTTTATTCTTTATTTGTGTGTTTCCTAGTTCGAACATTAATTGAACTTGTAAAAAATGATACTTTCTATCATAATCGTTTTTCACATATTGTTGGATCCCTGCTTGATGCTATCAAAACTATTGCTCATGATGGTTCATACTCCGAACTGTACGAAATTGCTGCACTGAGTAATGTTCTAAAGTGCAACATTCAGAGTGTATATCCCAAAATTCAATACGGTTCACATTTGAGCATTATGAATAGTATTTTTCAATGTAATCAATATAGCTCTACAACAAATACAATTTTTATATTTTGGTCTAATACTAAAAGTGAAATATACGCACGAAGTGGCAATGCTGGTAATTGGACACCAAATCATTTTGTACCACTTTTGGCTTTACCAGGCGATGCTATATCTCAAAATACGTTTTTGTCATCAGATATCACTACTTCAAATACTGTGAGTACAAATCATTTTTTTTAGTAAAATCAATAAGTAGACGCTTCATATTCATAGACACCAACCAAATTAACAACGAAGAACAGCGTATTAACTCCAGTGCGTGTTCCACGTTTTACTGATCAGGATGATGGAACGGATGCACTACCAGAACCTTTAACAGGTCCTATAGAATTAAATCAAGCTACAACAGCTCACAGGATTAAACGTAAAGTTAATCGTACAGAGAGTAATAAAAGTATTGAAGTTGAGAAAGTTGAAAATGAACGAATACTTGCTCGAGAAAGAAGCGCAGCAAGAAGAGCTGCTATGACATCTGAAGAAGTTGAACGTCAACGAACACTTGCTCGAGAAAGAAGCGCAGCTAGAAGAGCTGCTATGACATCTGAAGAAGTTGAACGTCAAAGAATACTTGCTCGAGAAAGAAGCGCAGCTAAAAGAGCTGCTATGACATCTGAAGAAGTTGAACGTCAACGAACACTTGCTCGAGAAAGAAGTGCAGCTAAAAGAGCTGCTATAACACCAGAACAAACTGAACAACAACGTACTCTTGATCGTGAAAAAAAAGCAGCTCAGAGAGCTGCTATGACGCCAGAACGAATTGAACAACAACGTGCCATTGCTCAAGAAAGAAGTGCAGCAAGAAGAGCTGCTATGACAACCAAAGAAGTTGAAAATGAACAGCTACGTGCTCGAGAAAGAAGTATGGCTAGACGTGCTGTTGCATCACCAAGCGAATCTGAATTACACCGTGTATTAGCTCGCGAGCGAAGTTCAGCTAGACGAGCAATCATGGCACCACAAAGTGTCGAACAAGCTGAAGCGTCTAGGCAGAAGAAAAATCGTTCTCAGATAAATGTGAATCCCAAACGAACTGTGACAAATAGAAAAACAGATAGTGTTGGAGTAGAGTGGCCGAAACCTATAGAGCTTGCATGCAAGACAGCTTGTCTGAAAAATTTCATTCAATGTATGTCAATGAAATCTCTGGAGGAAGGTGTCTGCAGTATATGCAATATACGTTGCTACAAGCGCGATCTTCGATGTGTACCTTATAATAAAATTCCATCGATTGAACTACTTAAAACACATGATGACCTTTACAGCATAATTCCTGGATTACAACAAGCGGATAGTTTACGTTTAGGTGATAACAACAATATGAATCGTGATTTACAATCGTTAACTGATGAATCTCGTAAGAACCAAGCTACATATGCTTTCATTTCAAATTCAAAGTATATATAATTTGATTTTAGATTGGCCTATGGAGTCTTCTATTAATAAAAGATCCTTCATTTGTGTGAACAACGCTGTTTTATATAGACAGGGTCTTCATTATAATCTTGATAAGAAAAAACGTTCGATGGTTCATTGTGATATTTGTCTGGATTGCTGGTCTTCTCTGGTAAAAGAAAAGATACCAAAGTTTTCAGTTGCGAACAAAGTATGGATTGGCGATGTACCATCAGAACTTCAAGAACTAACAATTCCAGAACAGAGGCTCATTGCAATTTATCGTCATAATAGTTGCATTGTAAAGTTGCACTCCGCTTTTCATTCAGTGTCTACAGCACAATCGGCACTAAAAGGCAATTGTATAAGTTTCCCTCAGGATATTGTTAATATTGCAGCTACCTTACCACTAGAATTGGATGACTTATGTGATTCTCTAAAAATCATATTTGTCGGATCTCATACTCCCGCTAAACATCAACTGAAAAAAATTTTGACTGTTCGAAAAACAAAAGTATCGGCAGCGCTTCAATGGCTAAAAACAAATAATTCATTATATCGAAACGTTACAATCAATCAATCCACAATCGATAAATTACCAAATGATGATGTGCCTGAATGCTTGTGGACGACAATGCAAATTTCAACTGAAGTTGAGATGGCTGAAAACGAAAGAGCAGGTTACACTCCCGATGCTATTGCTGATACAACCGAGTTAAGCAATAGTGAGGCAATTCCACTAATGACAAGGTAAGAGAAAATTCTGCAGATTGTTTTCATTACTATGAAATTTACTATAGTGCTGTTCTGGATGTTAATGGTACTAATATTTCTTCTGATGATGTAACACAACACGTGCTGGAACGAGTAAGAGTGGAAACGGACGAAGAAATACATGATAGAAACTCAGATGAAAATGCCAAAAAAGATCCTGTGTATGTGATTCCCCGCGGTAATAAACCAACAAATGAATATTACAATCCAAATCTCCTGATGGGTATTTTTCCTACACTCTTTCCATATGGTTGTGGTGCGCTGGAAGATAATTCAAGACTGGTCAAAATCAACTTACGAGAGCATATAAGATACTTGCTATCATTTGAAGATCGTCGTTTCGAAGAAAACCATTCATTTATATTTGTTGTTTTTAACATTTTGCAACGTCGTACAGCATGCTTTCAAGCCCAACTGATGACAACAAGACCATACTTTCAAAAATCCGCAGAGCTTCTTGAATCACTTACCTCCAACGATATACAATCAGCTCTTGTTAATGTCTCGAAGGGAATCTATTCAAAGGTTGCTGATGTAAGGATAAATACGCTAATGAAGCATATTAGAGTTATTAGCGGTCATGTCATGGGATCAGCGCATTCTCGGTCAGCTCTGCGTACAGAAATCCATGGTCTATGTTTTTATCTTGGTTTACCGAGTATTTTTGTTACCATCAATCCAGCTGATATACACAGTCCAGTGGCCCTTTATTTTGCAGGTATAGATCTCGACCTTGATAACGTTATATCGAAAACTTTGGGCACAAGCTATGAGCGCGCT
This sequence comes from Adineta steineri, assembly GCA_905250115.1. Classification (NCBI taxonomy): domain Eukaryota; kingdom Metazoa; phylum Rotifera; class Eurotatoria; order Adinetida; family Adinetidae; genus Adineta; species Adineta steineri. The sequence continues at coordinate 30,243 of CAJNOI010000478.1, forward strand.
CAAGTAATCGCAAGTCATCCAGTTACCACTGCAAAATTCTTCAACTGCTTGGTTAAGAGTATTCTGAAGTGCTTGGTACTAGGAGGTGTACTTGGCCCTGCAAAAGCGTACTTTGGTACTGTGGAAAGTCAGGGTAGAGGATCACTCCATTTACATCTTCTTATCTGGCTCAATCATAAATTCACTCCGATGCAGCTGAAAGAAAAGATCCAACAAGAAGATTTTCGTACAAAACTACTAGAGTATTTGGAAGACATAATAAAAGAGGATCTAGATTTATTCCAAGGTAATGTATAAGGCACAATTAAAATCAACTATCAGAAATATATGCGTAAACTCATTCGAGTTTAGCTTACATATATATTTAATATGTCAGGTCATACAATTACTGAGAAACCGTTCTTCAAAGAAAACGTGTCCAGTAAATATGATGCATGTATTCCGAATGGTCGATTTTCATTAATATTGATAACTATTTAAAATAATTTGTTGTTGTTAATTTATTTTTTATTATTAAAGATGAAGACGACGTAGAATCAAATATGGCAAATACCAATGCAACATCAGCAGGTGAACTGGTTGATTTTGATGTATTTGTATTATTCCTTTTTTTATTCAAAGCAATGGAAACTAATGCGAGTGAAATTGTTCCTGCTTGCCAACCAACGCCAAATCCATCTTCTGACGATTTCATACGGATATTTTGGAAAGATATTATACGACTAGTTGAAACCTGCAATATGCATAAACATTCTGCAACATGTTATAAATACTCGAAAGCAAAGTCAGATGATTTAAAAACTTGTCGAATGCGTATGCCACGCGCTCTCGTGAAAAATTCAACTATCGACCCTGTATCTGGTCAGATTGCTATGCGTCGATCGCATCCATGGATTAATAATTTCAATGAATGGCTCATTAGTGCTTGCAGATCTAATATGGACATTAAATTCATTTGGAGTGGCAATGACGCAAAAGCTCTTGTTTATTACATAACTGATTATATAACAAAATCGAGTCTAGCTTTCCACGATATGTTTCTATTTGCGCAGCAAGGAATCAGGTCTATTGAGCAGTATCGAATTTCAGATCAAGTCGAAAGTGCTACTGAAAAATCGCGTAAACTTGTATTGCGATGTTACAATATGATTGCTTCACATCAAGAAATTGCAGGTGTCCAAGTAGCATCATATTTAATGAACTTTGGTGACCATTATACGACACATACGTTCAAGAATCTTTTCTTATTCTCTATTGAAAACTATATACAAACAGAATTAATTAAAGCTCGACTCAGCGCACAAGATACTAATGAAAAGAATGAAGACGGTAACAGATTTAATTTTACTAACACTGATAGAAAAATGATGAATCTTTTAGATATGTTGAATTGCTTTTATGATGATCATGAAGAAGATGAAACAAAATGACCGAAGAACAATTTCTTTTGGAGAAAACGACGAGGAAAAATGAAGATACATATGTGATGGTGAATACTCGTCTTGACTATCAGTACCGATCGAAAGATTTAACTACACTCTGTTTATATGATTTTGTCAGTCTATTTCACAAAAAGGTAATTGACAAATCAGATCAGCGTGCACTGAAGAATGCTAACAGATCTCAAGGTGAGCGGCTATGCACAGAGGGTACAAAGATGAATGAACGTCACACTTTTGAAAGCACACATCCCCAATCATCATCACATATTCTTATCAAACGCAACACCCCAGTTGTACCAGTTCTATTGGGCCCTCAAATACCACGTCGGGAGCGAGAAGACACTCATGAACGCTACTGTCGTGCTTTACTGACACTCTTTGTACCGTGGCGATCAATAAATGATCTTTGTAAACTCACTGAGACGTGGTCTGAAGCGTTTGAAGCTCGTAAACATCTGATATCCGATGACGCACTCAGAATTATTGAAAATATACAGCTACTGCATGAGTGCAAAAACGATCGGGATCAACATCTTCTACAGCTTATTGCAGCAGCAGACAATGATAACAACATTGATCCTCTTCTTATCCCTGATTGTTTTGAAAAAGCCGACGATAATGAAGACGACGAACCTGAAGAACTTTTGCAAATGCTCTCACTTATTGATGAAACCAACAGCACAGCACTTTTCAAACCTTCCAGCTACCAAGAGCAGCGTTATTTGCACGATGCACTAGAATCAATTGATAGCACAAATAGATTTGCCTCATTAAATGGTGAGCTTATTAGCATTTAGTATCATCAATAATTAGGTTTGTTTAGACTGTGTAAATACATTGAATAGAAATGATTATCGTTTTGTGAACGATTCAAATACATTTGTCATAGCTGATTTACATCATGCGAAAATGATCAAAGGATGGAAACGTGACATGGAAACCAGAAGAGACCAAGCGAGAAATTATTTAATTTCTGGTGATGATACTCTAGAGACACCAGATAACGAAATACAGATTGAATCAGTAACTGCTCAAATTCCTACGAGTCCTTTGAAGGCTCAGATGTCAACTGTTTTACCAGTAAGTACAATTGAAGCTGCGTCGTTGCCAAACAAATCAGATATTATCACAAAGTTTACATTAAATAAGCAGCAAACATTTGCTTTTATGATTATTTCTAATCATCTGGATGGCGATCATCTATCTCAAAATGGTAGTTTTTTTCTTTAATAAATTCTGTAATCTCTAGCTAGTTATAATACTTTAGGTACTCTTAATAGTCAACTTTTGATGTGTGTACCTGGTCCTGGTGGTACTGGAAAGTCTCAATTAATTCGAGCAATTACTTACTATTTTCAATCAACAAACAGATGTAAAATGTTACGTAAATTAGCACCAACGTCTATAGCAGCAGGAGAGATTGATGGATTGACGATCCATTCATTTTTGGGTGAAAGCCGTAAGAGTTCTAAAAGACAAAAACGTATATTTAGACCAGGAGACACGAAATTAGAAAACGAATGGCGCCATGTAAAATATTTGATAATCGACGAAATGAGTATGGTAGGACTGAGTCTATTAGCTCGACTAAATCGAGTAGTGAAAACAGCAAAACATGTAAACTCAGAAGAACCTTTTGGTGGTATTAATGTAATCTTTTTTGGAGACTATTTGCAATATTCCCCAGTGTTGGACAAACCTCTTTACCAAAGTTATTTGCCTGTAAATCAATACACTGAACGTCAAATAGATATACAATGTGCACAAAAAGTGATGTCTCAAATAAATTGTGTTGTGAAATTAGAGAAGCAAATGCGAACAGAGGATACAAGGTATTTAGAATTATTGAACAGACTTCGAAATGGATGCTTTAAAATGGAAGATTATCAACTTCTTTGTTCACGTGTTATTGGAAGCCCGAATTTGAAAATATCTTTACAACAAAGTCCATGGAACGAAGTATATTTAAATAGCTTTAACTTTTCTTTTAATCATATATTTCATCATAGGCTCCTATACTGGTTTTTCGAAATGCTGTTCGAACCCAAATCAATAATCGAGCTGTTTTGAATAAAGCCATTGAGCTGGGAGTGAAACCAATTGTATGTGTTGCACAAGATTATGTAAGAGGAGCCGCAATTGACGATTCACGATTGCGTAAAGCAATACTTGAGCTTCCAGACAATAAAACAGAACATCTTCCAGGATATTTACCACTTGTACCGGGTATGCCCGTCTTACTAACCGAAAATATTGCGACTGAATTGGGACTTTCTAATGGAACACGTGGCATATTCCATCAGCTCGTATACGATGAATGCCTTGACGATACTCAGATATATCAAAGAAATTTTCCAGATCATACTAAATTTGTTTTACAACCAAAGTTCGCTTTAGTAGAATTTCCGAATTGCAAGCTTGACTCGGCGCTGTCTGAACTTGATCCAAAGATAATTCCTATTGGTCTTAGTGAACAAACTTTTCAATTTGATATGAAGGACCTTCTAGTTGGAAATATATCAAAAATTAAAAAACTTACGAATCGAACAACGAAAATATCCATCAAACGTAAAGCACTTCCGCTAGTACCAGCATATAGCATAACAACACACAAAAGTCAAGGTCAAACGCTTGGAAAAGTTATCATTGATCTCGTCGTACCACCTGGTCCAGTTGAAATTGCATCAACATATGTCCCATTGTCACGTGTTAAACGACTCGAAGATTTATTAATTCTTCGTCCTTTTAAAATCGAAACTCTACAAGTGCAACCCACTGCAGCACAACTCGAAGAATTAAACAGATTGGACATCATTGCTAAAAAGACTTCTAAAAATTACAATATTATTCAATAATTCATCATACTTTGACACTATTTGTTTGCATGACGATTTATCTACAATCACATATTTGTTACTTCGTATAATATTTACTTCAGTTTGCTGTGCCATGTTTGTTTTAAGACTATATGACTATTGTATAACCTACAAATTAAAATAAACCTTTAAATGCACTATTGTGCTAAGGTCAAAGTTATTACAAACCATATTGAGAATAATTCGACAACCAAGATAGTACAAACTTAAATTAGAATGGAAAATATTATAATAATTCAGAGAGCTCTATTTACATAAACAAACTTTAGTTTTAACGTAAAACTTTGATTACGACTGATTGAGGATATGTGCGTCCAAAACTTTGTATTGAAACTGAACTACAGTATCAAATAAACTCAGAAAAATAATTTTAATGTGTTGAGTAGAATGGGTTCAGCTTATTCTTCAATCTGTTAACTAACTAAGAGCTTGACTTCGAATTATATTTAAATCATATAAAATTATCCATGATCATGTGTTACAAATCGTGACGGTTTTGGAGCGAATCACTTATTTCTCTTTTAAACATGTGACACATTTATTTCTATCTCGTTATGCAATAAAAGGTGCTAGGCCTTATATTCTGTTAATACGTACAACAATTTTAGGAAAGAGAGAATGATGATATTGTTTCATTACATTGAAAACTGTTCGGAAGTGAAAGATTGAACATACACATGCCAAATAATTATTACAGCAGAATAACAATTTGCTTTTGATTCGATGACTGATAAAATGTAGATGGATTTGAATTTTGAGTGCTGTTCTTACAAATAATCAGACAGTGTGGAAAATGATTGACCTATATATCGATGTTGCACTGGTACATGAGGTTGAAAGAGGTACTTGAAAATCATATAGATTTAAATAATAATCAGACCACGTATAACCTCTGCTTGAACAGAACGACTATTAGAAAGATAAATCAATATATATACCATCTTCATTGAGAACAGAATTTATCCAACTAATGAAAATTCATTTCCATCAATATTATGCGAAACAATGATCTACAACAAACGATGAATGTGCTGATAAATATGTCATCGAAGAACATTGTTGACTTGTGTTGTACTTAGAGATATTCAAATAATTGATTGTCGTTTATTGCTGATTATTATATTCAAAAATGATAGAGAGAATTGATTAGAGCATAAGACGTCATCAGTAGTAGGTGATATAAATCCTGTAATATTGTCTTCTGCTTGACGCTAATGCGTTTCAATACAATAGTTTTACTAATGTAGCTGAAGAATTTTTATCACACAATAACTGATTCCAAAAAAGACTTATCATTTGATTGTTGACATTTGACTGATAAATGCCCACAGCGTTCGAGTCGTTTAGTAGATTAACGTAATACCTCTCCTCAATAGATAATCTGATCGTCAAATGGAAGAGTCAGAGTAACAAAAGGAAGGTGATGATGCTGAGATCAGAACATATTTTATAAGTTTCTAGCTATTGAGATGCTGATTATATACATGACAGATGAATAAGATGCTATTATGAATAATTTCGAGTAGACCTATGACGATCTTATAACAGTCGTCACTTCGGAATCGACCTAACAGTTTACTGTTTTGTAATTTGATGCTATAATTTTATGTAGTCATCAAAAAATATTTTTAACAACGATACATTTTCAATACACGTAACCAAAACCTCGCATTTGCACAACTCATATATGTAAGCTACAAATTTGTACAATATCAATTCCTTTCAGTAGAGGGTCAGCGATGTTAAAATCGCGTTACTTGTTTATTTACAGAACATACATTTCAATTTTGGGAAAAGTGTTGGTGT
>CAJNOI010000478.1:36466-47293 GCA_905250115.1 Adineta steineri
CTCCTATACCTCCTATACCTCCTATATCTGCTATACATCCTATATCTGCTATACATTTCCTACCTTAGAGCATAATCGAATGTCCGGGGATATTCTCGGAAGACATCCAACCAACTCCTCGCCGCGTCCTATGGGACAAAAGGAGGGCATCCGCAGGGCCTAAGGGGCAGTTCCTTAGTGCGCTCAAGGATGAATTTTTTTAGACAGATTGATCAAAATCAATCTATCGTGAACTTCACTTTTCGAGTACATAAAAATAACGTACACTCTATGGAGAACAAACGAATATCACACGGACACACTATTATGATATATGACTTTTTCATGGTTTTTCACAAGTGGGATACTGAAGACATATCGAACGCAGCATAATATCCCCTATTACTTTACATCATTTTATAGCTCTTGACGAGTTCTATCTACTCTTAAAAAAGTGTTATTGATAATATGAAAAACAAACAAATATCGCGCTGACACATTGTTAACATATATGAATTGTCTATAGTTTACCTACCCTGTCATATAGGGGCAACCTTCAGAGCAACCCATTTATTCCTATAATTTAGTACCATGTTATAGCCCATGAAATTCTCTATTGAATGGCATATAATACATGGGGTTTTATTCGTAAACAGCACTAAATTATTTTTCAAAAAAAAAAAATATAAAAGAATCATAGGGAAATATCAGTATTTTTGCAATAACTCGGGAATGGCCCAGCCAATTAGGCTCATCTTCGAACTCGACCGAGATCTAGATAAGATTAAACTGTGCACAAAATTTCAGCTCAATCGGACTATTCTTTCAAACGTTATCGTGCATACGGCCGGGCACACTGACCGATTCTAGAAGTGTACTCACTTTTTTTGAGTACACAATAAGAAACTTACTTTTCTGGTGTTAACCTTGCTTGCATAGCTTAAATAGTGTTTTGTAATGAACAAAATACGATTGACAAATATGATTTGTTATTGTGAACAAGAGAAAAAAAGCAATTTTATTTTAATACTAAAATGAAAGATTCAGTGAAAATCTGAACACAAGATTTGAGCAGAATTCAAGGAGAAAATGGCAGACTTTTGGACCTGAAGGTTGACTAGCGGATCTTTGTGTGTGTGTGTGTGTGTGCAGGAGGTGTGGGTGGGTGGGTGCGTGGGTGTAAGAGGTGTGGGTGTATGCGAGTGGGTGTAGAATAGTTATCAAGGATCCACACCTGCTCCTACGTCACACTCACACTCACTCACAGCTACACCACACTGACGCCCATTGTCACCCACACTCACACCCCCAAAAGGTCACGAGTTGACTTACTCTGAAGGTCTTATTTTCCATCCTTCAACCTTTTGAAATAAAATAAAATCAAGCATTCTTTTTTCGGTTACATTTTTGGAATTTTTTTAACAGAGTTCCCAGATTGGCGACGCGAAAAATTCTACGCAGGTGCTCTGCGAAACGGTTTCTTCTTGAGATTTTAATTCGTAAATCAAAATATTTCTTTGTATTAATATTGTGGACTAGCTCGATATTGGTATTTATGTACGTTGACCCTATAACTAAACCGTTTCATTTTCAATCATTACCACAAACCTACCTCAAAACTTGTAATTGTCAGATGCTTCGAAATATTCGTTTCTTTCCTGCAATGGTACACCTTGACAATCCAAAGACACTGAATTATTGGGTTAGGAATAAGACTGGGTTTGAAATAGGTGGACCCTCCCCAGCAACCTGGGGAAGATTGGGTATATATGAAGCGGCGATTAAAGTGGATGTTACGAATTTCGCTTCCACCACTCTTTGGGAAAAAGAGCTAAATGATAATTCCCCTTTTCTGTGGAAGAACCAACGAAAAGGAACACAATATATAAGGGATGCAGTGAATCTGCATGGTATACCTGACAATTTTTATGATCTTGTTTTTGGTTCGCATGTTCTGGAGCATATTGCAAACCCTATGAAGGCATTTTTGGAATGGTTAAGAATCTTACGATCCGATGGTTTGATATTTCTCATATTACCGTTGAAAGAGAAAACATTCGATCATAACCGTGCAATTGTTACAATAGAACATTTACTTGATGACTACCATAATCAAGTGGATGAATCAGATCTTTCACACTTAAATGAAATCATTCGTTTGCACGATCTGACTATGGATCGACCAGCAGGTAATCTAGACTTTTTCAAAATGCGGTCGAAAAACAATTTTTTGAACCGTGGTTTACATCAGCATGTATATGATCAACAAGTTCTGTATTATATATTCGTTTGCCTAAATATAGATGTGAAATTTCAGGCTACGTGGGACATACATCAACTGATAATTGGCCAGAAACGATAGTGACGTATGATAATACTATAGTACTGGTACCATCTTGAGGGTGTGGGTGTGGGCGTGGCTATGAGTGTGGTTGTGAATGTGGGTGTGGGTGTGGGTGTGGCTTTGAGTAGGGTTAAAGATGATGAATAAATGAGAGAGAGGTGTCCACTCTCACACCCACACCGTATTGATATCTGTTGAACTATCTATCTATGGATTTAGTCTAGTAAACCAAAAGTACTCAAATATGTTAACTTTTTGAACCATAATTAATTTCTGGGTACGTATTTGTGTTATACAAAAAGCACTCAAAACCCTCTGCTATAAAAATATGTGATGAAGCATAGAACAATGGGATGATTAATTTTTTTAATATGTTGACACTTGGCTCGTCGCTCCCCAGAGTATTTGTATTATGACATCTATTATCAATACTTTCTATCTGTTTGTTTCTCGCTGTGCTGGTCAAAAAGTTCAAATGGTTCAGAGCACTCGAAATATCTCTAAGGGATCCAAAAATGAATGTATAAAGAAGTATATTTTTTTGAGAGATTGAAGTTGCAACAAAAAAAGCAAAAAATTATTTTTTGAAAGGCTCGGTTACTTATCAAATTCATTAAACTTACCATGTCATACAATCTCCAATTTCTAAGGGATTGGTCTTATCTATACATCTTCTTCAACTTGCCACGAACTGTATCATTAATTAAGTAATTAATTTTCGATAATACACTCGGCTGACTTTGTTCCAGTTAACACATTTAGACATTCATCAATGCTGAAATACGTTATTGGTATGGTTGGCCGTTTCATTTTTGTGATTTTGGGAAAAAAGCTGTCTGTTTGTAAACTCATTATACTATTTCTATTCACTTATTGTGTATTGTTCGCACTAGTATATTATTTGAAAATGTCGCACTATTTCCAAACATCTGAAAATTACGACGAGAAATTCATAAATATTCGACAGGATATTGTTAAGGGTGTTCAACATTCTGCGCCTGTACAGGAGAAATTTGGAAATTATACTAATACTTGCCCATACTATGGCTTACAGCATGGGTTATTTCATCCAACTGTTGAGCATCCACGTTTTATTATAACTGGTGGTGCGGGTTTCATCGGAAGCCATTTAGTGAAACACTTAAGAAAACAACAATACAAAGCAACACAGATCAAAGTATTAGATAATTTGGGGCGAGGACGCTTACACAATCTTCAATTCGAAAATGGTTCATGGGCCATATCCATTGCTCTTAACTTTTGCATGCTTGATTTACGAAATGCAGACGATGCTTCAAAATTTGTGACAGGAGCTGATGTGGTTTTTCATTTGGCGAATGTTATGGCTGGAGTTAGTTATGCATTTTCACACCAGTTACCTGTTTTTCAGGATAATATACTCATTAATTCAAATACAATACATGCTGCGAAAACGAACAAAATAAAAAACTTTATATATGTTGGAACAGCTTGCAGCTTTCCAAAAATTTTACAACATGATGCAGGTATTCATTCATTAAATGAAAATCCAACATATCCTGCGAAACGTGAGTTTTGGTACGGATGGAGTAAATTAATGGGAGAATATGAAGCAGAATTAGCAAAATCAAATAGCTTTAATGTTGGTATTCTGCGTCTCCATCATGTGTATGGTCCTTATAGTGATTACAACACTGTAACTGAACAAACTATACCATGTCTGATTAGAAAAGCAATAGACACTAATAATGATAGTTTCATCGTGTCTGGATCGGGTGAACACTATCAAGACATTTTATATGTTGACGACGTCATAGATAGTTTACTTTCAATGTTGAAAAGAGGCATGAACAAAGGAGTTATACAAGTGGGCACAGGAAAAGCAACGACAATAAAAGAACTTGCATATATTGTCAATCAGTTAATAGAAAGTAAATTTCAGAAAAAAAGGAATATTATATTTGACAACACACAACCACAGGGTGATAAAGGACCAATCGCTATTCTTGATCGTGCTATGAACATTTTAAAATGGAAACCTAAAGTAGATATACAAGAAGGTATCTCAACAACTATGTCATGGATAGCCGATAATGAAAGAAAACAACGAATACTCGTCATTACAATTGGTCAGATTCGTGGTGGTGAAATAGCTTGGAAATCTCTGCAAAAGTTTCTTCTTCAACCTTTTAATGCACATTTAGCAATTTATGTTTCCAACTGGCAAACAAGAACACTATTACATGATATGGCTCATTACATTTGGACGGTGCCTGAATATACGGACTGGGGTGCTGTATTTGAAATGATAGCGAAAACATGTCATGTAAATAGTAATATAGGAAAGTGGCGAAAGTATTGTAAAATCCCTGGACAGTTTATGGGTGGAGTAGCAAATTGCTCACATTCAGGATCGGCTGGTATTTTATTTGCTTTTAGATGGTTAGTTCAACAAAAATTCTCGAATTTAATTTACTCGATAAATACGATTGGTTCATTTTGACACGAGCCGATGAATTATACCTATGCAGTCATCACACTCTAAATAAAATAGGTGGTCTACTGAACTCCCAAAAAAGGTTTCGTCCTGACAAAAAAGTCTCCAAACATGTTCAAAGTTTGAAAAACACAATAAAAAATTCTACGAAACCATTAAAGGATCTTCCCGTGTGTCGGGGGGAATAACCTTCACCTACGAAACCTTTTTTTAAGTTCAGGACACCGAAAAAAGGTTTCGTGGAGAAATACGAAATTTTCATGGTTTCATATTAAACTACTCAATAACATTAGGGTTTGGTACAAAACTATTAGGGTTTCAAATGAAACCATGAAAGTTTCGTATTTTTCCACGAAACCTTTTTTCGGTGTCCTGAACTTAAAAAAAGGTTTCGTAGGTGAAGGTTATTCCCCCCGACACACGGGAAGATCCTTTAATGGTTTCGTAGAATTTTTTATTGTGTTTTTCAAACTTTGAACATGTTTGGAGACTTTTTTGTCACGACGAAACCTTTTTTGGGAGTTCAGTAGACCACCTATTTTATTTAGAGTGCATGATTTTCTTAAAATGAATAAAAATCATGCTTTACTACCGACAGGTGAGAATTACGGCGGATGGTCGGATCGTCATGTTATTGGAAAGTCATCTAACTTTTTGAAAATGATGAATATAACAACAGAGTTGGTATGTAAGCCGGATTACTGGTTTAAAACCTTAAAAATATTACGTGGTGAAGTCAATTTGGAGAGCATACAGAAAATAATCTGGTCATATATGAAATTACAGGTATCTGAATTTCCTAGATCAATGTTTACAGTTAAAAGGGAGCAAGATGCAACAAGATGGTCTAACGGTATATCTCATGCAGATGTTCAGACATTCGGTTTGAAAATAAAATATCCGGATGAGTTCACAGCAGCCGTTAAACATTGTAAGATTACAAACGTAACAAACTCTTTGAAAGAAACGCAGCAGTATAACTGGGAAGTATAGTATATGTTTTTAAAGTAAACAAGCTGGTAACTAAATTGTTCTTAATAATCCTATTTATTGTGTCTTTTAAATGGAAAAATTATAGAATGTTGTAAGCAAAGTAGATAATATACACTAAACTTACAATTGCAAGAATATGTATTTGGCTTTAGATATTTGAGGGTGGGTATGGGTGTGGTTATCTATTATAGTCTTGCATCATCACTCACTGCATCATCCACATCCTCAAGATGATAGAAATAATTATTCATCTACATACACCCTATTTTTTTATCACTCTTCTTCAGTGGAGGGAAAACGCAAGATGTTGAAGACACTCAAAATGGTTCATTTGAATGGTCGAACAATTTCATAAGTATCTATGATATTGTTTATTATGGTTATGAATCAATCGAGGTGGCAGTAGTTCGAAGGTGCAATGATCTGTTGGACTGATAGTGAAAAAGTGAAAACTTGTGAATAGCTAGACTTTCAGATAAAAGAGTCTGATTAAGTGACCATGGAGGCCCTCAAATCTAATTGACTGAAATGTCAATCTTCTGGGGCGTTAATTCTTCCACCTTTGACCATGTATTTTTGACCTCTTAACCCTTTTTAATGAAATGTGTTTATAACCTTTAGCCTTTGATCATTGACATAAATGGAAAAACACTTTCCACTTCTTTGCATTACTTCCATTCATTTGGGGGAATATTAATCTCATTACCGTCGTCGTGTTATTGGCTTGTCCACTTACGCTCCACCACAATTATTTTTCCAGACACATGTGAGTTGATAGTAGCTCTGTTTAGGTAAGACAAATATTTCGCTGTAATATTGACTGAAATTTGCTTATGAAAATCGGTTTCGAAAATTGGGGATGAATGCACTTGATTAGTGAGAAACGTCAAACACATATATCCGTTCTCGACAAAAGCAAATGGTCTATAGTAGGGAGTTGAATTTGCATAACGTCGATATATACGCCATGGATTTTTATATGGCTTTAAAGGAAGATGAATTTTTTCCATCGGAAACTTAGTAGGAGGATAGCTCTTCAATAGATTTGCGTGCAAGAATGCGATTTCTCCGAATGGATCATGTTGAACCATAGTATGCCCGCAAAATTTTACTGTCATATTAGGTTTATTTTTATCATTTGATTTCACATAATCAAACCCGCCTATGCCAACAAATTTTCCAATGAAATAAAAAGGAGTATCAAGAACTTTCCACGAAAATCTGAAAGTATCTTTGTCTCCATAAAGAATTCTTGAAATCATATGATCTAAATTAAGATACAAAGCTAAATTGAGAGCTTTCCACGCTAACCGTTTGTTGATCAAAATCTGTCCGGACTCTTGTTCATATTCTCCTGCTCTACATGGTACATCTAAAATTTTCCATATTGCGTTCTTTCCGGGTGTGGACCAAAAATCAGGCCAAAACATTGCAGTGGAGCGTGTATAGTGTGGAAGATCGAAAAGATACTCTGGATCACGCACAACTATATTGTCTGAGTCCAACCACAAAACATGTTCAAAACTTGAATGTAAAATAGATGCTGGTTTTATAGCAAATGAACCGGCTTTGCTGTTTATCTGACTTATGTTATGTTTTAATATACGTACGGTAACTCCCAGAACTGTTTCGAATTCTCTTATTTCGTCAGCTGTCAGCTCACCTAGATGCATGAAAACTTCTACAGGAAGCCGACAACCCAACCATCGAAGCAATTTGATGGATGCAATCAGACGACGACATCTATAAAGCCCAGACGATGCAGATGAAACTATTCCTCTACCATAATATTTATTTGACGGATAAGCGGAGATTGTCCGTACGAATGTTTGCCATCTCGATTTTGCTTGAGAAGATTCTGCTTCTGTTAAAGTCACTTCGCTGACATGCGCCAGTGGATGATGAGTAACATAATATGGGCACAATGTATAATTCTTCTTCTCGGTTGGTTGACGGAGTTTATGGTCGTCGACGAGATAACGGTTATAAAAGTTGCAAAGCCTCAATTTATGATAAATGATAAGGAGAATACTATCTAGTACAATGACGATTATACAAATGCTAGACAATAAAATGGTAAAATAGATTCGTCTCGTCATCGAACAGATCCGTAAAATAGTAAAGAATAGTAATCGTCAACATACAGATACAAGCTACTATGTGTTTCAAAATACAAGTAATGTTTGTCGCTTGGGCTCACTTAACCCTCGAATGTAAAGTAATACTATTTTCTGTTGATACTAAGCTGAGAGCATCGATCTACCAATTTATATCTAAAGTGGACGCAAATCTTTTCTCTTGAATTATAAAAGTGCGAAAAAAGCGTAAGTGAAGTGAGCAGTCGATTCGAGTATTTCCAGCGAGGATTCGTATATGATGCGCTTCAGAGCGTTCCAAACGAGTTCCAAGTACAGCTCAACGAGTTCTATCCGTTGGCGAAATGAGATTTCCAATAGCTGTGACTAAACTCAAAAGAAGCCCAAAAATTACTGCAATTTTTAAGTACAACTTTAGCAGCCGATTCGAGTACTAGCAGCCGCGATTCTCCTGTACTGAGTTCCAGAGCGTTCCAATACTTGTTGCAAGCATGACTCATAGAGCTCTATCGAATCAGGTGCTCAAATTTTTCATAGCTCAAAGTAAAAATTTTTGATCTATAGATGGCGGCATCAAAACCGAAAACAGTTTTACTTTAAACTATGAAAATCTGAGCACACAATTCGATAGAGCTTGTTGACACTCTAAAAAATGCCATGTGTCTTACAAGACGGTACAGCCGTCTAATGTCTAATTAAGTCGCCAGTTAGATATTTGGCATGTCTTATTTTTAGACACGGAAATAATAAGACACTGATGTGTCTTAAACATTATTTGCCAACGATTTCCATTGAATCTTTTTTAGACACTCAAATATAGGGTGCTTTGTGTCCATTGTATTTTAAATAAACCAATAGAAAAAGATGTTTATTTTTGAAAATATGAAAAGAAATTTGAATTGAATTGAACGAGTATTATTAATATTTTAATTACAAATTTAAAAAAAAAGTAATGTCATTTTCAAAAATAAAAGTCCTATTATGATCGATTTTTCACAGGGTTTTTAATATTTGCTCGAGGTTTATGTACGAAAATTAAATTTAAATAAATCGAAATTATTGATATGCATTGTTGACATTTTTCTTATATTTTGGTATCTTCACAATCAATCATTACCGTTCATAAATTAAAATTACCACGAGAAAAAACAACAAAAATAAGTATAACATTCTATCTGTGTAAATTTTTAAGTATTTTCTTCATTTTAGCACAAAATGAAACTTATAGTTCTATAACTAAAGAAGCATCTATTACAATGGAACCTAATAATATTTTAAAAAGTAAGTTTTATTATCTATAGTAAAAAATATGTTATTTTTGTTGCAGCATTTAATGTTAAAAATACTGAACAATCAATTACTTCAAATAATGGGTTAGAAGTTTGGTGTCCGAAATTATCTATATCAGAAGAACTTGCTTATAACAAAGATGTTAGTTGTCTTCGTTCAATTGTAAATCCTAAGAACAAAACGACACAACATATTTCAGTTGGCGAAATTCGTGCACTTGTTTATAACAGTTATGCAATTCGAGGTCAAATGTTATCTTAGAAATAGAATGTTGACTTTACCATGAGGGTGTTAGATTTTCAAGAAATCTTTCATGAAGAAGTTGTAAGAGACATTTCTTTTAAATTTCTTTTAGGTGTAAACTCATTAATTTTCCATCTTTCATTTTGATGCATAGAATATATTGTATTCGATAGTTTCCGGTAGTTAAAATAGTTGCTTTACTATTGGAAAAAAGGTAGTGTTTTAACTTTATTTATTTTTAGCTTATTATTGAATGTAGTTTATTGAAAAACCAAATGTGTACTTTTGAAGAAATACAAAATCGAGCACGTCTTTTACCTAATGATTTAATAAAAACAAGTAACGCGCGTCGGGACGACTCGCTTGACCCTCGACTGTGTGTTTGTACGTCTAAATACTGCTTTGTTTTATAAACATAATTTTGTTAATATTAAAGGTATGCACGTATGTGTTTATGAATATGATTTAAATTGCGTATGATACGATCGTTGGGTTCGAGTTATGGTGGTTTTATATATAAAATCATCATTCGTATCTATAAATTAGTAAAACAAGCTAGTTTCAAAGTTCATGTTATAGAATTCTCGTTTATATGTGTTGATATTGAATATTATTAAAGGTTTAGTTTTTTCTCATGAATATCACGAAACGAGATAGATTTTAATAGATAATGTTAAACTGAAAATTAAGCGTGGATGATAAGAAGTGTATCACCTTACAAATGCGTACAGTAGCACGGAAATTAGTATTATGTCGAGACAACAATAGAGAAAGACTGTTTTATACTATTGCGTATTGATATTTATGCTTGACTGAATGGAATGTAGCTTGGACAGAACAATTGTATACCATGATGTGTTATTGAAAAAGTATTCACTGTTATCAATTAGAATCGTACTTTTACTGAACAGAATTGTAAATAGATGTATAACATGTCGCAGTTTGTACTATGGTATCGAATTATTTGACAAATGCTATGATTCTTTGATATGACTAATAATATTTTATTTTATTTACAAAAATTTCATGCAAAATAAGATAATACAAATATATGGAATATGTGATTAAAACAAACAAAAAAAACTAGATGCGAATAGGAGAATGCATCTATAACCAGCAAATAACTATCCATAATATGAACTAGAAAAGGATTACAAAGCTACTATAAAAGTGATACTAATACAAAAAAAAACACAATTATAATAAAGAACATAGATTGATGATTTCATTAAAAAAAACACAATATGCAAAACAATTGATAGCAACTAACATGGATTTCTATACAATAAAGAAAAATTATTGAAAAATACTCAGCAAATCGAAATTGGGTGTCGATATACAATTTATCAAGTCGTTCATTTTCAGCAACTTGCGATTTACTTGGTTTGATTCGTAGAACTTCGTAA